>JAPWTK010000332.1:0-185000 GCA_029963805.1 Aromia moschata | reverse complement strand
TTTTATAGATGTAATGGACGTAGCTAAACTCCTGTTTGCTTGCTTTTACCATGTCTATTGGACGACATTGATGGAACTAATTTTATGTACCCAGTATCATATTACCTACATTCATGACATACTTTCCATAATTTTTGGTAACAATTTGATTTGCTAAATATAATTTCAAAATCAATCTTAAAACAATTTACCCACTGAATGGGCTGAATGACCAAATGCAGTTGCTGACAAAATTAATAACAGAACGACAAAATAAATTAAGTAACAAAAAAGGGCAAAGTTCTCGTTCTTATTGAATTTTTCAAACAGTTTTATATTCATATGACAGTGTTGCAATGCAGCAATGTTGCAGTGTTCAATGACCAATGCAAAAATTATAAGCTACCAGAAAAATACATAACGAATCATTCTTCGTTTACGTTTTACTCAATGATTTTAACAAAATTGAAAACTAAAACGAAACACACTTGGTGAATATATAATCATATCTGGTTAACTAACGGTTGATAAAAACCTGTGCCAAGAGAGCTACTAATTATGTTACACTTACACCATAAGTAAGAATGTTATTTTGTAATGTATTAGTATCTAGTTAATAATGTAATGATGATTCTCCAACGAAAAAGGTCCTTAGCAATGATAATACAGCAAAATGGCATTCAAAATATCGATCCAACGATTAAATGAACACAAATAGAGATACACATATATGTAAATACTCAAGATAATAAAGCAGGAATATTAATTCACAGGAGTTACATTTGATTCCTGGGAATATTTTTAGATGTTGATTAATATTTATGAGGATGAACTAAGAAACAACTAGTGAAGACAACGATGCACTTTTGTCTCACCTTCAATCCTCAGATGCTACAGAAGTTACTCTAAGTGTATCCAGACAACGTAGATGATGTTGTCGAATCCAGAACCGTTTGATACTCATACGACAGTGTTAACAACGCAAGAATTTTAAGAAATCAGTAGGATACATAATGATACACCGCATTGACTGACGATCTGCGCAAACGTTTTACTGGAATGCCAATTCGAGGATAATGGTCACATTTGAATAATCGCCAATATTTATGCTGATTAACATTTTCGCATAGGATGCTAGTTTATTTTTTCTCGTGGCCGTCGTGAATTAGCCGAGAGCGACCACTCACGAACGACCAACTGGGCATACTGAACGCCGAGCTGACTATTTTAATAACGCTCGTTTGGAATGAATGGTCCAGTCGGTATCTTCCGCCCATACATCCGCGCCTCGTTATGCGGCCGCTGCCGGCGAGGGAAGCGGGACGCGGCGGGGGGAGGGGGGCAGGACGGCGTTTCAGGTGGGGGGGCAGGTGAGACCGCGCGGTGTTGAAGTCGCCGCACGCCCTCGCGCCGAGACAAACACTAGCGCCGAATAATGAACGACCGAAGATAAGACAGGATCGGCTAAGGTCGGAAACTGGCCGGCAGCCGCGATCAGTCCTGCGACTGGGCTTGCCAACGCCCCGCCAATATTGCGTAGAACTGTGAACGTGTAAATAAGAGCTCTTTTTTACAGTTTCGCTGTAACAGATTTGAAATCAAAATTAATTGGAACTATGTATTATGGGGGTATTAGGAACAAACGTTAAAGGGTTTGTCTGATGTAATGGAAAGATAGAACATTTTGCGGGTCTTGTAATGTACCTACCTACCTATTTATGTATACATTATATTATTTTATATTATTATTTTATTGTAATGATTTTATGTAACATATTAACTAATAATTTTCCCTACTGACACGCCTATGATTTTTGTTATAAAATATTACATTAATTTGTACATGGTCGACAAAGTAAATAGCAAACTCCGAACTGCTCTGATATTTAGTTCATTCAGACATCACCATATTTACATCATGTACCCCAGAAGTAAATAATCAATTTAGATAGTGAGTTATCTTGTATCACGCAAAGCTCGATTTCTTTGTCTTAAATGACCAATGCATCCAAATTATTTGCACAACTAGAGAACGCGGATGTTAGTATTTACACATATTAGTTACTTTGTCGTCCACTAATGACATTATTTTGTATCATTAGATTAGAATAAGCGAGTGCGCCCATGGTATTGATATCAGTGTAGTGTATAAAAGAAAAGTGAAGTGAACAGGACAGACACAGAGAGATATAGTCAAAGTCATAGACAGTAAGTTATAGACAGTATCGAGTATATACCACGTCGAACATAATTATTAAGTCCAACAAATCATATGTATTAGTAATCAAATATAATTTAAAAACAAGTTGTTGTGTTTTCATCGTCGCTAAAAGATGATTGAAAGTTCCATTACAGTCTGAAAACGAGATAAGACCATAAAGTAATACAAAAGGTGAAGTGCATATTCTAGGGAGAACTCTTTACGACGATGTGGATTGAAGTCTGTTGCTGTCACGAAACTAAAGTACTTGAAATGCTTTTTTCAAAGAAGGAAACTTTATGATACTGATTATTAAAGCTCGGAGGTTAATAATAGATGCCCACTTTCCCAAGGGCGGTTCCAAGATATCTATCAGTAACATTACGAAATGTTAAATAGGTCATACCTTATACATGTGGGGTGATTGTTGTCGCCCAACTAATCGGCAAAGGAGCCATATCACAAGACACAGAACTTGCATACTCACGATAAAAGAAGCTATAACACAGACGTGTCCGTACTGCCACTCGAGTTTCCATAAATTATTAATAACTCTTATATATGTTCAGTTAAGCTCTGGCGCCTGTCACTTAAAATCCTCTTATAAAAAGAGCGTTCAACGTCTACAGATGTAACTGGATCATATTAGAAATAAGTAAAGTTTTGTACGGGCACTTTATATCTTGTTCAGAGACATCCCCTTCTTTATCTGTGAATAAATAGACAATATCACACAACGTGGGAATGTCAAGGTTAGTAACGAAGCCATATAGGTTTATCGTGCAATTCCGACTTGTTTTGGTCCTCACAAAGTGGTGCTATGTATAATCGTCTGAGTTGTTTATGCAGGCAGACTAACTTCAACTCTCGTACTTTCCACTCGCAGTGATTTGGACACATTGTCTGAACGCAATAATTTTACGAATGCAATGCCCCGCCATTTTTACAAATTTATTCGACGTTTCGTGCACACGAATGATGGTGCATCGACCACCGCAGAGCAAATAATACTAAATAAATAAGTATACATTACGTTAGCTTTCGCGACGACTCGACATTGCATAATGTGGAGCGCAGAAGAGCTCTACTGACGATACGAGCAGTAACAAGGAATAGGTAAATGAAAGATAGACACAACACCCACTGCGTTTAGAATAGAAACTTATATAAATACTTATAATATACTTAAAAGATCCTGGGTAATATCAATCGGTATACAGATATAATTTGTTCGAAAGATTTTTAAAAAACTTTGAAATGCTTATATTTTCACACTGGAGTCGCATCCATTGTGAAATCAGCCCTAAATCTCAGTGTTTTTTTTTTTTATTTTTATTTTGTATTATATAAATTACAAATGTACCTACTAAACGGTAAACTAAATAATGTTTTATCTAGTACAGCTCATCATCATTTCAATAAAGTAAAATAAATTAAATAAATTTCTGTAAACGTCATCATCATTGTCAAATAATAATTATGCTCTTATTTTTGATAAAACATTTAATTTTGCTCTTGTTTTTGAGAAATCACTAAGACATATTTTGGCAGCTAAAACATTGTAAAAATTCACCACAAATGTATATTTCAAACTCAGCAGCGCTTTTTCTTTAACTATTACATATTAATCATTAATCATTAGACTATTGATATATTAATCATTAGAACATGTTCCTAATCATTGATAATAAATATTTTTTTATATATTAGAATAATTAGGTTTACACCAAATAATACTGAGCCTTAAAGTTACGATTGAATTAAACAAAATAAAATTGTATGATTTATAGAAAAGTTTAAAATGGTATAATAAAAGTTTTGTTGAGATTTTTATCATGAGAAGTTTTACCTGAACACTTGGTAGTCACTAGAATTTTCGAATAAAAACTCTCATATAAATGAGAATCTATCTAAATTGGAATACTTCAACTTAATTGACATATGTAATGTGTCAATAAGTGTAAATGGAATGGACGTTAATTTATTTTTGTTGCATTTTTTGCAATGTTCTCTGAGACCGTGAGAGTTGTGGTAATGTTAACTTTTTACGGTAAACTGATTGAAATACTCGTACATCAATAATTGTAATTGTAAACAGATATGTATACAAAGAGCTTCACAGTGAATGGCCTATTTTGGAAGGACTGTAAAATATATGGAGTTTAAAATTTGTATATGGGAGTTTTCGTGGTTGCTCTGAAACCAAATATGCCACAAAAAATAACGAGGTTAATATTTACTTCGGGTATATTTTGAAGTCGTCATTATTTTAAGCTAGACTATCTCTGAATACAGATACTGAAATTCCTCCAATACAAATTTTCTGCTCCATACCATTTATAATTCTCCCAACACGTTTAATAGGCCAGAGCGAAGCACCTAGTAGATAAGAGCAATTTTGAAAAGAAACATAAGTTTTTACTTTGCAAAACACAATTATAAACACATTTAAGGCTATTAAAATGAACTAACAGAAAAACTATAAGTCTATATTTTGATGTATATTAAATATAATTAATACAAATATGTATACTATCTACTTATGGGATTTTTCACCTCCTATTTTGTTGTTTTCTTCAAAAAGAAATAATTCGCGTTATTGATAAATGACGAGAATCTATCACTCAGCATGAATCTGCAGCACACTTAGCCTTTTAAATGTTAAAAATAAAACAGCTTTAGATAATGACATTTTTGTTTGTCTTATGTTTCAGCACAAATATGTCGACGTCAGAGGGTCGAAAAACTCCAATGCTCTTTGGCTACACTACAATGACATTGTGTCTCTAGTGTTCAATTTTCCTTTGGCGCAACGTCATCGCATAGTTATTAAATAATGGTAGCACTGCCAGTCCTTAAATACTTTAGTAACTATAATTTTATATATGAATTTTTATACCTCTTTTGCGACAAATACAAAAAAGTGTGCCAAATTTACAAAGGCAATACAGTGTAATTATTACACCCCGCACTATTCATTTAAGGTAAAGGGGTTGATAGTCATAATGTTTATTTATTTGCATCTATTTTTTTCTAACTTCCAGATGTATGCAAAAACATACGTTTGTATACCAAGTACTCGTGTCAATCCTAAATCATTTGAGAATTGTAACATCCTGTATACGCAGAAATAATTGTTAATTTTACTTTTCTGGGAAATAAAGCACGTAGTAGTAAAAATATTTACAAGCTTAACTGTGATTTATACTAAACTTCATGCAAATAATACTTTACTTATTTTATAGTTTGTAGTTTGGTCCACGTTGAATGATTACTTTTCTTGATTATAAAACAAATTTATTCTAATGACAAACCGAAAGTAATGCATGTAACCGATACATCACTTTGTCTTCGTATTGGTATGAAGCTGTAGAAAAATTATCGATCACATAATAATTTATTTAAGAGAAAGCAATAATTTATTAAAAAACGACAGACAAATGTTTCTTTACCGAAGATAAATTACTTACTAATATTTTATTTATTCAAGACCTGAGGAAAAAACTATTTAAAAAATTCAAGATATTTAATATGCAAAATTCCAATCAAAAACTTGGTACAAACACTTTACGATGGCATGTTATTTATGTAAAAGTACCACTTCTTTTAACAAATATTTATTACACGTTGTATTTAATAAATTGATCTTTATATTTCGTAGTATTCAAACTGACCGAAAATATAAATTTAATTAAAATAGGTACCTATCTATTTTCACAACTCCAAATTCAACTCATTAGTAAAACTGGCACACAGAGACGCAACTCATAAGCAAATCGCGAAGCATGTGAATGAGTTTGCCACAATTTATCGACGACGAGAAGACAGTTGTGAGATTGATTTTAGTGAAGTAGTCCCGTGTCAGCTGACGCTGTTGTACAACCTCCGCTGTATGCAATAATCTGCAGTGCGTCCCGTTTCTGCTGTAATGAACGTATTCTCTCGAAGACTATTATGAGGTGTGTAAATTAAGTAATGGAGACTGGCAGCGTAGCGTCAGATCCACCAGCACTGCGGAGACGGAACTTGGAAGGGCGGTAGGTTAACATGTAATACACCTTCAGTACAAATTTGAACTTGTTAGTTTGAACTTGAAAGTCATTTGTTTGTTTTTTGTGACTGTTTTCGTAAACCGTTTTTTTCCAGTGCGTTTTAAAAATGAGTGACATTAATTTTGAGCAACGGTGTGCTATCAGGTTTTGCTTCAGACACAGGGCAACGGATACTTTTGCAAAACTTCAAACCGCCTACGGAGATAGTGTTTTTTCCCCAGCCAGAGTCCAGGTTTTTCGGTGGTTTAAGGCATTCTCAGAAGGAAGAGTCAATTGAAGATGAACCACGCAGCGGAAGGCCATTATCTTCATGAACCGATGAAAATGTCGATATAATACGGGATCTTGTGCATTCAGATCGTCGGTTGACGACAAGGATGATCGGGGAAGAGTTAAGTTTGAATCACACCACTATTCATCAGATTTTGACTAACGAATTGGGGATGAGAAAAATATGCGCAAGAATGGTTCCAAAAAAAACTTTCGCAGGAACAAAAGGACATCAGGAGAGAAAGTTGTCTTGACTTTTTGTAATCGATTGAAAATTATCTTCATTTTATGGAACGTGTCATTACTGGTGATGAAACTTGGGTGTTTGACTTCGACACGGAAACCCAGCGCCAAAGCATGGAATTGCACACCTCAAGCTCTCCAAGACCCAAGAAAGCAAGAATGAGCAAGTCGAACATCATATGCATGCTGATTTGATTTTTTGATAGCCAAGAAATTGTCCACAAAGGGTTTGTGCGTCCAGGCCAAACAGTAAATCAACACTTACAGAGAGGTTCTTAAAGAATTTCGAAAAAGGATTATTCGTGTGAGACCAAACATCAAGAACAACTGGATGTTGCATCACGACAATGCGCCTGACTTGAATCCTTGTGACTTTTTCTCTTCCCGAGATTGAAAAAATCACCTCAAGGGACGTCTTTTTTGGGACCATAGAAAACATTTAAACGGCTGTAACCGACCAGCTTAAGGCTATACCAGTTCCAGCACTGCTATGAGGAATGGAATAACCGTCTCCAGCGCTATGTGGCTTTCCACGGAAATTATTTTGAAGGAGACAATACTGAATTGTAATTTTATTGGAATAAACAAATTTAAAGAAATCAGTATCATTACTTAATTTACACACCTCGCACTTACACTTTCAAGAACAGTGTAGTTCCTAATTCCATCTCCCTTGTGCCTTTTTCTACCAAACTTTAATTATTCCTGCTTTTTTGTACTTGGATATTTATGCATCAACCAATGTATTTTACAAATATATATTTTTTAAATTATTTCATATATTTTTAATTTTGAAAAAATGAGTTATTTAACAATACACCTCAAAAAAATCCATCCATATACGAGTACTAGTCAAAATTATTTCTAACACAGACCTGCAAAAAAAAAACACTTTTTTTAACCCTAATAGGTGATTCCGGGGGTTTTTGACATGATGAACACAATACCGTCGTCCGATTTATCCTATCAGCTCACAATTTTCAGAAAACCTAACCTAAAACTGTAAAAAAAGGCTTTTTTGGCCTATATTGAGGCCTTCATAGCTCGGCAACGGAACGAGATTGGGTCAAATGGACTCGACCATTGTATTCAGTAAATTAAAACCTACAAAAATCAATATCTAGTAAAAATTAAAAAAAAAAACTTCTATAGATGGCGCAATTATTATTTTATTTAAGTGATTTCACAAAAATTTCCAGAATCTATGTTTCGGAAACGTACAAAGAATTCAAAATTAAATAGGCTAATCCAAAGGATTTTGACCTTTTAAACACGATGCCGTTACTTGTTTTTCTCGATGAAGTTAGAATTATGAAAAAACAACCTTAAAATTTGATATGAAGCAAGTCTTATCATATTTATTGGGTAATATTAGGTATCACTGCCATTGTCCATCTTAATCAAATACATTAATTTTTTTTTGAAAACATTTTTGAATAAATAAATAAAACAAAAAATAAATCTAACAAATTATCCTCAAAATGCATCAAACGCTATATTCGTACTCCTCAGCTTTCAATCACTCAAATATATAATAAGTATCATTCATATTGGATAGATTTCGACGTATTAAACACGTGCGTTAACTGTTTTACTCAACTAAATTCCAAATTCAACGTCCTAAACATGCCGCTACTGCTTTTACTCGATCAGAACGATTTTGAAAAAATAAAACCTTAAAGTGAAAAATGTTTATGATTTATCAGTGATAAAACAAAATACTTTTATATATTTTCTGTTCTGTTCGATTCTACTATCAACAACAAAATAATAATTATTCCTTAGTAAGCTTGAATTTGCTGATATGTAATTAATATACAATCTTAAAAAAAAATAAAATACGTTATTTTAAATAAAAATTTCGCATACAATGTTTGTCTGCGACATATATAGAAAAATATGTATGTAGTTTATATGCCTTTTGTTATCGATAGTAGAACCGAAAAGAACATAAAATAAATAAAATTATTTTGTTTTATCCCTTACGAGTATTACGAATATAGCGTTTGATGCATTTTAAGGTTATGTTTTATTTATTTATTCAACATTATTTAAAAAAAATGTATTTGATAAGATAATGAAAATATGTATTTAATACGATTGAGATAGATAATGGCAGTGATACCCAATAAATATGAAAAGACTTGCTTCATATCAATTTAGGTTATGTTTTCTCATAATTCTAACGTCATGGAGAAAAACAAGTAACGGCTTCGTGTTTAACAGGTCAAAATCGTTTGGATTAGCCTATTTAATTTTGAATTATTTGTACATTTCCGAAACATAGATTCTGGAAATTCTTGTGAAATCACTTAAATAAAATAATATGCGCCATCTATAGTTATGTATTTTTTTTTTACTATTCCTTTTTGGTAGATTTTGAGTTACTCAATACGACGGTCGAGTCCATTTCACCCAATTGCGTTTCGTTGCCGAGCTATGAAAGCCTCAATATAGGCCAAAAAAGCTTTTTTTTGCAGTTTTAGGTTAGGTTTTCCGAAAATTGTGACGTGATAGGATAAATCGGACGACGGTATTATGTTCAGCATGTCAGTAACCTTCAGAATCACCTATTAGGGTTAAAAAAATCCTTGCAGGTCGATGTAAGTAGGTAATGCACAATTTTATAACAATTTGGTATCAATGCGCTCTAAAACGCGTGGTTTGATGACGTGCATCGATTTTTATTTTATATGAAGTACCTGTAGGTATATGTATATCTCTAAAAATAACCAGGTAACAACCATGAGGATGCATCTGACATTTTCGGATGGTGTCAGAATTTGCACTTGAAAGGGATTAACAAACAGGAACGCCATATTTTATGCAGACTGCACCGAAGGGGCACCGAAAATAATCCGATAACATCTATCCGACTATTCGATTACACGCATTTAAATTTCACAGATACCGCTAAGTAGGCATGTTGAATTAAGACAACCAAGCGACGCCTCATAAAATATTTATTAGAAAACGGTGACATCCCCCCGTAATTTAAATAAAAGGTCCAATTTGACAAGCACCTAAGGAGACAATAAAGATTAGATAAGCATCGGTTCTAGGAGAAATTCTAATTAAAATAACTCGAACATTGTTCAGTAACATGATCGTCACAGTAATATACATCATATCCATCGTACGAACGCTGAGAGGGATGTCGAAAACTGGAAAAATTCTAGCCGTTCGGCTGTAATGAATCCTTTTAAAGACTTGTGTCGTTAAGTTTCAGGTTACAGGAGTAGACTAGCAATAGAAGATGACGTATGGCACGACGAAATATAGGCACAATCGTTTTCGGTATGTTTGGTAAAATGTTTATTTAACTATATCCAGGTATATCAGGTGTCCCAGAATGACGTCTGGAGGCGACATCTCCGTTGGTATAAAAAATACGAACAAAAAAAGCCTGTAAACGGTATGAAAATCGTCTGATTACAACTCAGAATCCGTGTTGTGACTTACAATCTTAAGAAGCCACCTCCAAACATTTTGTTTTAACTAGCATTTATTGTAACTAATCATCTAAATTTAGTCCTCACTTCATTAACAACCCTTTTTAACGAGCAATGTATCCTGACAAATGCAGATTTTGTTAGCACTGCAAGGAAAATGATACCAGCCCCAAGGCAAAAATTGTGATCATAATTCCCTCTTTGAACCTTGTATTTCTGGAGTCACAAGGTTGTAACCTTGTGACTCCAGAAATACAAGGTACGCTAACTGTAGCTTACACTTGTCAAACAAGGTTATCTCAGTTTGAAGCACGTTGGACACACGTCCCACTAAAACTGGCCCACAGCAGAGATGGAGGTAAGTTTGAAATCGTTTTTCATAGGTTTAATTCTGTTCTTTGAGCTCACAACTTTTTGTCTAAGTCATATCGCTTCTAGACTGTCCGAAGAGTTAGGTCAAACAACAAAATATCCAACTTTTCTCTAATTCAACTGAATTCTTAGGTAATATCTTTCGGTTTAGAAGTTACCAACACAACCTCATCGAAAAAGTGCATAGGTACGTTAAAAAATACATAAATTTGTAGTGGTAAAATATAATTAAATCATTTGCCATTCACTTATTTTTGTATTGGAACATATTGATTAATTAACTTAGTGGAATATGTAAAAAAATACAGGGTAAAGTCGTGAGAATTTACCACCCCATATTTCTCCGTTATTTTTAGAGCTACGAAAAAAATATTTACATAGGTAACTTGTTTTTTCTAAAATTTCAGAACATATTGTCAGAAAAACTTGGTCCCTTTGTTGCTTAAAGCAATTAAACGTGCGTTTTAAAGGTTATTAATGTACATTTAACAGCGAACTCATAAAATATTAACGTATCAGGAATAAACATAGTAACTTTTACGTAATTTGTTGTAATTAACAAAAAACACAAGCGTTTGGCACAGAATCACGCTGTCATAACCGCCACATAATAAAAATAAATCAGAAAGAACGGCGAATTTCAAACACGGAATTTTTTTTCCTGTACACGGCACTTCGCTAGAAAAACAAGTTTTCCGTACGCCGTCATATATTACCAGAATTCTTCTAATTTGTCAAGGCGCTGAAATAATTTTCAATTTTTTATTCAATCAAGACACGGTCTATAATTTTCGATCGTGATATGATAAGGCGCCAGAAAACATGTAGTCATTTTTTTCCTGCTATCTCTTTTCATCGCGCCGAGCGTCGTGACCGTTAAGAATTTCGTGTTATAAATATTGTTCTCATTTAATGAAGATCGGTTCCATGATGGCCCGGACGATGGCACTCGGATGTGTACGTAGCGGGTCAAAGTTCGCCTAGCTCATTTTTTCTCCTTTCCCGTCCTACGGACGGCTTCGAAAACCCGCCTAACGACTGTCAGCAATAAAATTATAATAAAGTGTTAAACGGTTATTAAGTAAACGACAATTATAAGAAAATATTCGACATAAAGCAGATTTAATTAAGTTTTCGAGGTTCGATTTTCCTATCCATATGCCTGCGACGGCTGTCAGTACGTATATTTTATACTTCCAAATGGCTGAATGCCTGGCGTACGGATATAATAACGACTAATGAGTGTTAATGATGAGAAATATCCTAGGGGTATGTGTATTCATTAATGTGAAATTGTAACTGTATTCTAATTTCGGTATTTTTTTATAGTCCACCGATCATATGAACCCGGACTAGTTAATGAACAGCGTGAAATTGGATACTCTGTGGAAATTTTTGATAATTAGTCGAAAGCAATATTTGTAAAATAGTTATAAATAAGCGATTGTGAAATATTCAAAATGTTGTCAAATTGTTACGTTAAAACAGCATGCAATGCTTTCACACACAGTTTTTCCACATTTTTTTTTTTTTAGATTGGATCTCAAAAAAACATTAGGTGACACTTAGAAGTCTCATATTTGAAAGACTCTACTACAAAAACCTATAAAATCATTTCACGACAATATAATGCGCTCAAAAACTGTCACGAAAAGGTTACAAATCGACTGCAATCAATCAATTTCTGCCCCAATATGCGACTAATATAATATGGGATTACTCAGGGAGGTGACGGTAGGATATAAAAATTCTTTTAACTTTTCAGATGTATGCGGCAGTAAAACCGCATTTATGAGATGCGTGAGCGAACAATCACTGTCCAGAAATAAACAATTGATAACACGACATAAATGAATACATTATTTAAATAACAAATCGGTGTAACCACCATACACATAACGAGCCATCCAAAAAAAAAGTCATCATTAAATTTATAGCCTTATTTAATTGTCAAAGCTGTTAGGTTATATGACAGTCATCATTTAATTTACAATTTTGACAGTCACTTGCCAAAAGTTTGACGTTTCATTTTGAGTTTCGACCAAGAAGAGTATAACTAAGGAGACAGAGCTGCGGTGTTTCGCTACATAACAAGAGGGGCTCGAATATGTCCGCCTCCAGAGGAGCTGTAAGCAGTGTCGTCCCGTACTAATCTGTGTGCGTATCAGTAATTTGAAATAATGTCCGGTTATTCTGACGCTTCGAAACGCTTCTTGTATCACACAATGCAACACAGCACTTTCGAACCATATTTATTTAACATTCCGATTGTATTTTTATTAAATCCAAACAGCATGTAAATATACGCATTGACAGCCTACATTCATAAACAGTTATATGTGGTCCGCTGCTCATCACGTGACTTTCGCAGATCACGTGACGTTGAGCATAGTACTGCTCACAGCGCCTTCTAGAGGCGGACAGACATGAGACCATGACACCGAACGACTTCAGTCTCCTTAGTTCTAGTTTTCTTGGCTTCGACGTAACCGCTATTTCCACTTCTCTTGTTCATAGCCAGCTTTGATGACGTTTTTTTGGATGTCTTATACATGCTCATGCAGACCACCCATGATTTTTATCGACTCCAATACTACACAGCAACGGATTGTGACTTGTACTACGGTCATCGTGGACGGCCCTACCAAAACAGTCTATTATTGGTGCGAATACACGGTGGATTACCTCTCGTTGGAAGAATACGTGACGTGAACTGTCCAGCAAACCTTTTAATCCGGTTTCTTTAATGCTTTCGATGACATTTTTTGAGCGCATTATATGTCTATGGATTATTATTTTAGGATCCGTAAAGTGTGCTACAACGCAGGGTCGGCACTATATAACTCCATGATAATTAAAGTATAAACCATATTTTTAAACGCCTTGTCTATTATGTACGCGTGTATTTCTTGCTCGGGTATACGTACGCCACTGACCATGGCTGGTAACAACTGCTGGGTCTCGCTCGTGGCGAGTACGGGAGGTGCATATACAATTTATCCATATAATGTAGCGAGCATTTCGTTGTCGAAATTTGGTATTTTAAGTTAGCTCAATGCGAGTAGACAAATGCCGAGTTCAAAATAATGTTAATGTCGTGAGTGACCAACTAATAAACTTATGTACATACGTATTTTGCGCCGTGTATGTATTTCTTTTAGGCTTCGTGTAATGTATTTATATATTATATGATTTTTTGTGTTGATTTTTGCAACAATGGCACAGTCGTTACCATTTGTGAAAGAGTTGATTGAAATTACGAGGATTTTACAATAGAAGGATCACATATTTTATGCATTCCTTACAATCGTCGATATATGTATATTTCGTAGACGCTGAGAGTTTGAAAGACATTTAGATTCACATATCCATCAACAAAATATTACTGGTACTGTTACAAAATGTTACGAAAGAAGAATTATGATTTGATTTATGCAGAATGTTTTGTGCATGTAGCCTTTCGTGGAACATGGTCGATAATATTCACTTTAGACGTTTTTGTTTGCCAAATATGTATCCAATTCTCCATTGCCAAATTGCGTAAAACATTTTTACAGACGACATACCAACGTGTCATGGGAAATATCAAAGACATACGCAATAAATTTCTGTGGCTGACAGTGAACGAAACAACATATTTTTGTGGTAATAAGGTCGTTAATGTTCTGATACGAATTTTAGGTGTTTTAGATATTTCGCCCCCGATATTGATAGCGCCCCGATAGGTAGTAACACGTACATTGTCCTCTGTAGATGTAAAAAATAATAATGTACTGATATTAGTGATTGTTAGTGATTCAAACAACTGTGCGAAATAGTGTTGATGTAGTAGATGTCGAACGATCATGTTCCTTCTACAACCATATGTACAGGCTAAATCGCTCACGTTTAGCGAGAAGAAATGCATAAAATCTACTGGTTGTGGCAACGTACATCAATGCAGATAGTCGGTATTTCTGAATTACACAAGTGATAGCTGTGTACATTATTAACACATTTTCACTCCTGTCTTTTTAATATTTCATATGTCCTTCCATCAATAACACGACGGATCATGAGTCCGACCCTGGGTTGTAACACACTTTCCGGACCCGAATTATTATACAAAATCCAAACTCCTTTAAATCATTTGATACAACTGGCATCTTTTTAATTTTTTTATCATCAAATAAGTATTGGGAGGATTCAATTATATCAGGAGATTAGAAAACATATAATTGCTTGCTAATTACTTAATACCTTTTGATAGATGGGTAGATACAGACATATGTAATTTGCTTGTATAATATTTTTTTAAATCTACTTACATTTTAGATGACAATAGCGAAATTGTTTACCTGAAAAAAAAGAAGACTAGAATTAGTATTATACAACTCTAATATGATTCTCTATTAATAAGGGCTTCTCTATTAATAAGATAGTTATCCGAAAACAAATTAGTAATTATATAATTGATATAGTAACATTTATACAAACCCTTCTCATATAACAAAAATAGTGTAAACGCCACCGTTTTGTAAATATTATTTGAATAATGAGAAAAAAGATAAAGTAAACCATTTAGTTTTAGAATTTTTAACGTCAATAGCGGAATTTGAGAATCAGATGAATTTTCAGATATCTCCTATATCAAAACAACCCCACAAAATCATTTTTGATTATTCTTCCGAATACTTTTCAGTTCCAAATTGTGGAAGGTGTAATTTCAAGATTAAGTTATATTTATAGAACTAAGAATTTATAGAACTAAGTATAAGACAACGTCTTTATTAGGAAGGTTGCGTTACTTTTGACAGTATATAAATACGTTCATGTTATAGAAACTATAGGTGTCAGTAACAAGAAAAATATATAAGCTTTTCCTATCTATTGTTTATTGAAAAGTAAGTACCAGTTAATAAATAAATATAATCAAAGATAAAAAAATAAATTGTTTCAAACCTACCTAAACTCGTTAACTTTCTTAATGATGCGATACGAGAATATTGTGTTAATTTTAATTAAACTCAGATAATTATATCACTAAATAACATTCTATGCCTATTGTATATTAACAATTCAATTGTGTAGGCTAATTTGGAAGACCCCCTCACAGCTGAAAATAATTCTATTAACCAAAAGTTCAGCATTGTACTGAAACCATTTTCAAAAACGGGTTTATCAAGAATCAATGGTGTATTATGTTTAATGGATCCGAAAATTGAACTGATGTTTGTTATCTACGTGAAAGCAATAGTGGTGATATAAAAAATGACGCGAGATGTGAGAAAGCGTAAATAATCAATTACTATTCATACATATAAATATTCCGGCACACATAAATTAATCAATTTTTTGAGTATTTTTTATCGCTTAAATATTTTTTTTAAAAAGATACTTTATACAGTGGTTTCGTAAAGTAGTGGATACAGTTTATAAAACCGTCATCGATTTTGTTTCTGGAAAAGTTCCTCACAGACGTCAAAACATACATAATAATTGCCATTTTCCGATACGGATATTTTTTTTTCGGCTACTTGTCAAGAGGTCATGCCTATCAATATTTCTGTTCAATGACAGACATTTTTTATCACGGAAATGGAAATATCACCGTTTTTCGAGTACAGTAAGGCAAATATTGATGTGGATTACGTAAGGCATTTTTTAATAAAATTGATGTCACCGTTGAAAAACTATGTTCACCAGAAATTAAAGACGATTTAAAAAAAAAATAACTCACTTCAGTCTTTAAACTATGCGCCGTTGACAGCTTGACACCGCTTAAGACACTCAATAAAATCTTGTCATATAAAGAAAACCTCAATTTATGTATCTTTTGACATGTTATTTTTCCGAAAAAAATCCGTGACGATTTTAACAATTTCATTCATTACTTTACGGAAGCACGGTACGAGTATAATTTTATTTCTCGTTATAAAAGCTTACGCATTTGCCCCTCAACAACACTAATTAGAAAAAAATATCCTGTCCTCGGTATTTTCTATAAAATATGAATTATTCTAGAGAAAGATGACACTAAATTTGTCCGCACTCAATAACTATAATTTACGTTCTGCCTTCACACTGCTTCAAAAGCTAGTTAAACACACTTTTATTTTTCGTGCTTGATATTATTTAATTGCATATACGTTATTTTTACCAAGGCATTATTTGCTAGAGCTGATATTCCAACAAATTTATGAGAATTTTATGTAAATGACAGAAATAATATACTCGGAGGAATTTAATTTTATTGCCAAGTTATTACGACACTCTCAAACTTCAAATGAGGTAATTTATGTTTCAGTCGTACATCTGATGGCAAATGTATTTTTCTGTTAATATATAGGTAACCAGAAACGAAATAGCAAAATAAAAATAATAAATTGTGTTTCAGTATTTTTTGTGACACTATATAATTCGAAAGTAATTTGAGAATTATAAATATAAAAAATAAGCCTTATAATAACATGTTATGTTTATGGTTCAAATAAATTTGTTCGTATGACACTATGGCATGAGAAAAATTGAAACATCACGATCGATCGAATTTAAATTAAAATTCTGAATCTGATGCTAGAAACTTAAATTGGTGATATTTTATTTCCTATATGTGTTTACTGACTCATTTAGTAAGCATATTAGGGGAAAACGATCTTAACAATTGATCTGTGTTGAGTTAAATAATTGCTTTCAAATTTTACTTGCATTTCGTGCCAAAGCAATAAAAAAAATCTTTTACAACAAAATACTCACTTCATATTGGTCGAACCGGTGGTTTCCTTGAAACTAGGTACAAAATACAGTTAGGAAAACAGATTAAATTTTTGCAAACCATTTGTTAGATTTTGGCCATAGTTTCCCAGCTTTATACAATATGATCTAAGTACATACACAAGAAAAAGGCACAAAATTAAATTTATTCATCTGTAGAAGTCTTAATCCACTCTGAACCCCTGATTTGTTGAATGATCAAGTTGATTTCTCTCAGATGCCCCTTTTTGACGCATTTAAATAATAAATTGTAACATTATATGACTATAGAGTGAAGATGTAAATTATATCCTTTATTACGTTTAGGTACCCGAATTCAATATTTTCCAATAAAAAATATTTTGGTAAAATATTGATAGGTCAATTTTTATTTTCAATTGAGCATCGTAGGCTACAATTAGAAGTAGTAGTGACGTCACAATTTTTTGGAACATGACGTCATCCATCCTTTTTTTAAATAGGTCTATATATTTGAATAGGGTCTATTTCCCTAAGTTCAAGGGGGAAAAAAATTATTAGTCTTACTTCAGATTTAAGACAACTCTAAAAAAAATCAAGGGCAGTTATATCAGGAGATCTCGTTGGCCACATATATATTATCTTGCGTTCCAGCTCACAACTTGGGAAAATAATACTTAAATGATCACGCCTGTGTACAATGACAACAAAAAGAGCAATATTGCACATGTATGTTAAAGTACAACATTTTCAATTTTATATAGTTTCTAGCTCCCAAACAAATCACTTGAGACCATAAGTGCTATAGATTTTTGAAATTACTGGGTTATCCAATGGGTGTTACTGGATTATCCAAAAGTAGAAAAACATATAGTGTTCTATTAAAAAAAAACACCGATGACGTCTCATAAGAAAGCGGTGACGTCACTATTACTTCCACTTGTAGCGTACGATGAGCAATTGCAAATAAAAATCTTCCCAGCGTTTTTTCTCAATATACTCGTAGTTTTAGTGTTGCAAATATTGAATGTATACAAATCTTTACGTCCTCGCTGTATATTTCAATATAACCTTAATTCTGTAAATTAAATAAGGATTTGAAAGTTGGAGTAGGTAGAAAAGATCAAGAACACTAATTGTTACTTAAATTCTTTATATACGTGTGAAATCCTCATTCAAAACCTTCATTTACGAAACCTTCATCCAAAAATTAACCAAGTAGATACTATAAAATTTGATCGGTCTTTTTAGTTATTTTTATAGTTTTATATATTTTATATAAGAAATCGTTGAACATTTTACATTCAACTTTAGACATATTAAAATTTCCATAAAGATATGCCTAAACATGTATTGCTAAATGTACAATTGCTAAGAAGTAATATGTACATTTACAATACACAACAGGTATTATTTTGAAAATTATTTAAATAACCGGTAAATAAAACACTGTTCAGATAATTTGACGCCAAGGCAAATATCAGACCGTTAAAACTATTAAGCTTCTTACTAGAATATTTTATGTTGTTTATAGGTTATAGAAGGCAAATAGTAATGAAGCTAATCGAAAATAATGAATTATGTATAATATCCACCAACCAATTGAAAACTTTGTGGGTGTGTACTGGGCTGGAATTAGATGTAATTGGAGTGACCCGGTCCAAGTGGAAAAAAATTAACTTCCATTACGTATGTAAATATTATGCTGTTGTCATATTCGAGGAAAGCAGTTATTATCCCTCCCTAAAAATATGAAGTATATCCGAAGACAAAAATAGAAACATTACACATTTGAATATCATTAAAATATTCCTTTTGTAAACAAAGCAGTCTTTTGTCTACTTTAAGATATTTAGGCAATTTTAAACTGTTTTTTCTTTATTTTTGCTCTAAGCTAAGCTCTTAATTTTTTCAGTTTATCAAGTAAATAGTTTTACACAATAATTTTCACAGTTTGAAAACTGTGAAAATGAATATTATTTCTTTTTCTTCTTCTTCTTCTTCTTCTTCTTCATATTGTTACAAACTTGACCATAATAAGCCGACCGTTGTTTGATTTTGTTTAATCAAGGAGTACAAATCGCACATTTAAAAAAATACTTAGTAGTGCAAGAAATCTTCTTTCTAAGACATAATCAGATTAATGATCAAATCAGCAGTTATCGAGTTTCTATTGAACAAAATATGTTGCTGTTTTATTATGCGTCTTCCTGATTTTGTTGCGATCAGATATCTTGGACCTGTCCTGTGAAATACACATATGGTAGTTTCAATTCACCATCAATTACCGCTTTAAAATGGTTTAATGGGCTTTAAAACGCTATTATGGAGCATTTAACAGAAACGCAAAAACAAAAGAAATTTTGATTTGAATAGTATAAGGCAATAAAACTCTAACACAACAGGAACTTGCGATTTATTTAATGCGAAATATCCAGATCGACTCATCAATTGAAACACAGTTAGCATAAATAAACGTTAGGTTAGAAAAACGGGGTATACAGTCCTTTGATACTCTGATGACCTTATGCAACAATAATTCTCATTGAATGAAGGAGATTCACTCTCAGCACTCATAAAAGATACATGTTTGGGCTGGAATAATCAACAATAAGGTATTATGCCCTTTATTTTTTTCGAGAAACCCTTATAAGAGAAAAATATTGTTTCTTTAATATGAGTTAATTCCTGCACTCGTAAGATCTTTTTTCCCGATGAAAATGTACACGATTTACCAACACAGATGTCTGGTTTCAGCAAAACAGCGAACCATCGCCCTCGACTCAACCTGTTCGAGATTACCTGAGTGAAATATTTCCTGGGCACTGGATCGGTAGAAGAGGGTCCATGTAGTGGCCTCCAATATCTCCAAATCTTAGGCTCCTGGACTATTTCATTGGGGATATCTATACCACCAGACCACAAAATTTAGAGGATTGAAAGAAGAGAGTACGATGCGAAATTAGACAAATTACGGAATAAAAGTCATTCACTGTGTATTCAGTCAATTTGTCGATAGACATTGTCAAGAAGTCAGTAGTTGGCAATTTGAGAACCAGTTTGCCACATCCTGCAATTTATTTTCAATGTTATCAATGCCAGTCAAAATATGCATATTTGTAATTAAGATTTGACTATTTCGGGTCTTTTTCGAAAACTTCCTTATTTCGGTTTTATTGAATTTTCACAGTACTTTTGCCGCTATAATTTTGCCGATCGGTACCATAAAACAATAGTCACTAGTTAAGTAAATTGGTAATTAAATTATGTTATTTACTGTCTCACAGCCCTTTCCGTTCCAGCCAATTCCGTAATATTGAGGTAACTATGACCATCCCAGATCATTATAATTCTCTTAGAGACATAAAACGCCCTTTTCAGAAAAAATGGAGTGATTGAAATGTGTAAATACATAACTATTCACTAATCACTATATTTCCCTTTGCTTATTGTATTAAACATATACGGGCGGTAGTCCAAATAAAAGTGTTTATACTCGCAATACATACACGAGTACCCCTCCTCCAACACACAAAAACGTAATACAAATACTCGATATATACCGAGCCTACAATAATACCAACATTAACGAACGCATTTATGCTGCTGTCATTCCTCCAGCCACCTAATCTCCATAAAAAGTTTATTCGCGAGAAAAAAAAGCGCCCGTAAAAAATATGAGCCAACACCTTGAAACATTATAATTGTTTCTGACCCCTCGCACAGATCCACGAAGAATGCCTATACATTTACAAGTCTCCCACACACAAAGTAAACAACTGACTCAAAACAAGCGCAGTAAACTAACACCGAACGATTGCCATTGTGGCTCTGGCTCTGTGCCCTCACGTACCTCGTTTTCTTCTCTCTCGGCGAAGCTTGTACAGAGCGTCTCACTTAAAACTGTAACGTCCCTCTTCATAGGAATCATGGAAAGCGAATTCAAAAAACAGAACGGCTATGATTTTATGTTTTAGGCTACACAGTGCTTTCACAAAGAAAGAAACAAATTCAATATAATCATAACAATAAGTTATTATTCGACACAACGATTTACAATTTTGAGTATGAATACATTTTGGCGTACTCAATTCATATTAACTCAATTCATAAAAAAACTGGACGCGCTATTGAGGCGTACGCGCAATATGCGTACATTTTACGTAATTCCACGTGTAATGTAATACACGAAAATAGCTAGTAGCCTTTCACACGTTTGCATATTTTATTATGAAATTATATCACAGTATTCAACGTATTGCATATAGCGGAGGTTGTACAATAGCACCAACTGTCACAGGATTACCGCAATCAAATTAAATTGAGACAGCCCCCATAACATACTACACCATTTGCCTATGTGTCGCGTCGCTGTAAGCCAACTTATTAAGAACACATTTCTTGTAAATGACTGACATAAAAATTACGATGTTTGATAAAATTGACAAAACAATTTGACGTGTTTATCCATATTTTAAAAAAAAAATGTAATGAACTGAAAGATGAAAAAATTGAGGCTTATGATGATTGGTTTTGGAGATGATATGCGTAGGACTCAGCAAGATACATACATATATGTGATTTATTTAATGAAACTCACCTTGATCGACTATAAAGTAGTGTATCTTATGTTAATGTAATATTAAAGCAAAATTTAGAGAATTTGGTCATGTTATAGATTTAGGAAAAAGGGTCATTTTACTGTTACATGTTAAGTGAACTGTCAGAGGATTATTTTCACTGAAGAATTTCTGCAAACAGATACTTGCATTACTTCAAGAAAATGTGAATTTCCTCCAACAAATTAATATTTCTGATGTGGCCACATTTTGTCTAAATATTGTCACTTAGTTTTTTATATATTTACATTTATACACTTTGACTAATAGACCCAAAGTCAAATTGTCTAAATAGACAAAATTACAAATACTGGGAGGCATAAAAACTTCACTGGGTGCAAGAGGTCACTACATAAAGAAAGCCCTCTGTTTAATGTGTGAGTGGGCGTCATCCGAATCAATGGAATTGTGAGACCTTTATTTTTTTTTTTTTTGAGGAACGCGCGTTAACTTGACAACACTATTTATCCAGAATATCCTAATATACCAAATGACGTAATATGATTTCAACAAGATGGAGCGCCTTCTTATTATGCACGTACTGCTCACCAATATCTAAACTAAAGATTTCCCAGTCGGTTGATCGGAAGCAGATGATCTATTGAATGACCGCTTAGACACCTTTATACTTATTTATGGCTTTATTTAAAATCTAAGGTATATCTGACTAGATCACAGAACTTTGAGGACTTAAAAGCCTAGTAAGTCTTTGAATTCCCCCACATGTAATGCAAAATGACCAAAATGAAATGGACCATGGACTCCAAAAATGTATGGAAGTAAACAGGTAATATATTGAAAATCTCTAAAATAAACCTGATTATTTTCATGTTACACGTTAGAGCATTATTTAATGTATTTCTTCTTTTTTTGATAGTTGGGACACAAAATTTTTTTAAGGGACAACCCGTTGTTTTCAAGCTTGAGAGCAAATGATTCATTCATGATTTTTTTAATGGACAACCCTAGTTGTTTTCAAGCTATTTTCAAAAGTCTTTTAGAAAGCATACATCCAAATTTTAAGTATTGCAATAATTTTTCAATCGGAAAGTATAATTTGCTGTATATCTTCAGAATAATTAAGAACATATATTTGAAATTTGGTAACTATGTATGTCGAGAGGGATAGTTCCACCATTTCCGTTGTATATGAAGTAAGACGCCTGAGACACCCTGTATAGATGGCAGATAGGCCGTATGGCATTGCCATACTAGTGCACCGTAAAGGCACTCCGACAGTAGGGAAAAAAATATAAATCTAGCTATTTGTATGCCAAGTGCCGATGATCAAGGCCTCCTCGGATAACACGTATTTCACGTATCCACCATTTTTGCCTTTTACGGTAGACCGTCTACATCTTTTGTCCGTGTAAATCAGTCGGTGTTTTATTTGGGATTTGATAATTGTTAGTTTCGGTCTATACGTGTGGTTTTTCTGACTTGTAAGACGGATGCGAAAAAAAAAACAAGTATTGCTATTCGATCTAGAAGTGTATATCAAAGCATGTTGAAAATAATACCTTATATTAGATTGCTTTTTATTGGTAATGTGGAGTGTAAAAATAGAAATTATTTGTATCCGAAAGACCACACCAAGACTAAAATAAACTGTTCGTCAAAATTAGCGTAACACTTTTTAGATTAGCGCCATTTGCATTCTATTGGAGTTAGAGACTTTTTTTCGGTTTTTAATTTTCGGTAGCCTATTGGGTTTGTTTGAATGTCTCGAAGGCGCTACATTGTGACTTAAGCGGTTCGCTTCTTACACCTCAAAATGCAACCCCAAGTCGAAATTAGAATTCGCAATATTTTGACGGCAATTTCAGAGACATACAGGATGTACTAAGAAGCACGCTGTTAGGTAAAAACCCCATCCCGTCACACATTAAGACCTCCTCAATAGTTTCTGTGTATTTGGTTGCTGTCCCATTTCTTCAACCCATTTCCAGACACCTAAGCCACCCCTTTGTATTTACGCAGGGTTTTCCGTGGTTTGACCTCTGTTGGGCTAATCCATTGATCTTAATGCTGCCTAATAAATTGGTGTGGGGTACCACAACGCGCTTTCAGCCTTTAAAAGCCAACCTTAGAAATTTTGACCTTAACCTAAAACACTTAGAACCCAAGCACCCCTCCAAGCCACACCTACTCCGACTCCTACCTACCCGTTCTGGTTCCGCCCCTGTAGAAGACTGTGGTTGTGGGGAACCACTGTGAATGGCGAGTGATTGAGCATCAGATGTGTTATTCCATCTCCAACCCACCCCCCTGAAAATTTGCCGTGCTGAGGTTGTAAGCAGGTCTTGATGCGTAAGGTGACCCTAAAAACCTTCCATCGTCCTCTTTTTTGACCCCCCTCCAAAAAATTTTTGAGTGGGTGAACATTCCTGAAAGAGACTCGTTGTGTAGGCAGAACTTTCCTTTGCGCTTGCGTGAATCGACACTCGCGAAATTCGCGAGAGATGCTTGGTACGCACGGCAAGTGCTCACTGTGACTTAAGCTCATGAAATCTCAACTAGGTTAGCGCCTCCGAGGTAGGCCACCCAAATATGATCTCGTTCGTAACATTAGTGAAAAAAAGGTGCTGTTTGGGTGGTCTGCCTAGTAGGTGATAACTGCCTAGTAGTCGAGGGTTCATGATCCCAAGTCGCGCATACCAAAACCTCTCGCGAATTTGGCGATTGTTGATTCACACGTGCAAAGGAAGATTCCGCCTACCCAACGAGTCCTCTTTCAGGAATTTTCACCTCAAAAATTTTTTGGAGGTGGTCAAACAAAGGGGGTGATGAGACGCAAAAGAGGATTTGAAGGAGACAGACGACCCGGGGTGTACCAAAAAGAGATCACGCATCCTCAGGAAAGCTTTCTGAGTCACCCCACGCATCAATCCCTTAGGGCGGCAAACTTATGAGGGCGGTAGGGAGGGGGGGGGTATTGATCGTATTAATAATATGGCATCGAAATGAGTTTTTTCAATGTCATATTGGTAATATGATTTTAATTTATGAAACTCAGGTTGCATAGATCATTTGTAACATAAATTCAATACAAAAAAAAAGAAAAATGACTTCCAAAACCATACGCAAATTTTTCAAAACATCCAAAGAACATTACATGATATATTATTTCAATTACGTGAATTTTATATGGTTCTCACGTTTATAAATTGAAAATTTGTATTAATAATTTTGCAACAGAAATGAAATATACAGATCGGTTTTTTGTTAACTAAAGACGATATTAAAAATTATTGTTAAAAAACAGCGTGGCATTTGACCTTCAAAAATTACGATTTGATCAATCTATCTGCTAAATTTAGAACTGTAGGTATTTGCCCTTGCCAGACGCCTTACCTTGATATTAAATGAACAATTCATCATTTCTCTGATAGCTCGTGTAATAAATATAATAATAACGAAATAAATGTACATCTTATCTACGATAAAAAAGAGAACATGTTCAAGAACACCAGCGTACGAGACTAGCCAACAGTCAGCATGACGAATAAAGAATTTATTTATTCCGCAAAAAATCAGCCTGGTCTAGTTATTGTGTAATCTAGAACAACGAATTTATTTCGTATCACAAAAAATATGCATGATCTAGTTATTCTACATGTCTGAAAATAACTTACATAACGCGGTTATATTTTTTCATGTGCAATTTTATGTAATTGGCAGTGGATTTTGGGTTTTGAACAATTATTATGTAATGATTCACTGATTATATTTGCCATTTCATTTCAAAAATATTGGGACGAATAATTTTGCGATAATTTAAGGATATTTCCCTAAAAAAAGTTTTCATCCTCCTTAAACTCGAGATTTAACACAAATATTTCTATTTTAATTAAGAAATGATTGTCCTAATCTCACTGTTACTAAAAAAAATTTAATTTTTATGCTAATAAACAGTTTACCTACAATGGCAGTGCACATACCATTAATGTATTGTTAATACGAGTATGCCCTATATCTTACTGATTGACATATGTAGTATATGTATACACGGTGGAGACTTTAACTGGAATATATTCGCTAGAGGGTGGTGAATGATTTTTCAAAAAAATTCCCGAGACACGTCAACTTTTAAATGTATTTACCTACATTTTGCAAGTAATGTGAAAAATATAGCCCTTCAGGGGTGGCTGAAACCACCCTCGACATGATTTTTTTCAAATGCAACCCTATGGCTTGTGACCCCTCATTGTAAAGCTGGTGGAAAGAGGAATCCAACGCACTGATCAAATTTTAATTTTTAGTATGTTTGTAGGGTTGCATACAATTAAAACAATTTAAAAATTAAATTTATTTTCAACGTAACAATTGTTCAAAATGTGCACCATTCACTTGTTGGCAGCATCCCAGTCTGTGGTAGGTTTCGTCCCTTACATTATGCAACATTTACGGTGTTATTTTCCCGATTTCCTCTCTTATCCTTTCCTGCAGATCTGCTATGTTGTAGGGTTTCTGAATGTAAACCCTACTTTTAAGATGTCCCCACAAAAAGAAATCCAGTGGTGTAAGATCTGGAGATCTTGCTGGCCACTCAATGTTACCTCGCCTCCCAATCCACCTACCGGGAAAAATTCTGTCCAAATACTGACGAACAATGGCAGCATAGTGTGGTGGGGCCCCATCTTGCTGAAACCATAACCTCTCGTCGGTCAAATTAGGGTTTAAGGGGTTTGGAAATAAATGACATAGCACTGGCATTAGTTCGTGCTGGAGTAAACGCAAGTATCTTGCTCCATTAAGAGTGTCATAAAAAAAAAATGGTCCTACAATTATATCTTGTATTATTCCGGTCCACACATTAGTTTTCTGTGGGCGCTGAGTATGAATTTCCCTCATCCAATGGGGGTTCTCTTCAGCCCAGTAACGACAATTTTGGCGATTTACGTGCCCATTTAATGTAAAAGTAGCCTCGTCAGAGAAAACTATCCACTCTAAAGATAACTGGTTTTGATCAATACAAGTCATCAATAAATCGCAAAATTCCACTCGTCGATATGGATCATCTTCAAGTAGCTCTTGAACAGCTTGTATTTTATATGGGCGTTTTTTCTCATATTTAAGTATTTTTAAAACTATTTTGTGATTAAGATTACTATCACGGGCCAGTTTACGGGCTGGAGTGATTGGATTTTCTTCTAGAGCAAGCAACAAATTCAACTTCGTGTCGTCATCAACAACAGCCTGCCTCTTACTCTGTACTTTCCTGACATGACCCATCTCTCGATATTGTGCCTCAATTTTACTAATGGTACCTTGATTTAGTGGTGGCAAGTCAGGATGCGTTTCTCGAAACAAGCGAACAACTTCGCATTGAGTTCGCGCCCTATCACCATATCCAATCATCATCAAAATTTCGATTTTTAGTGATTCAGTTAAATAAGACATTTTCACCAATTTGAAATAACACTTCGTTTCAAACTCTGAATACAGCATACAAACTAAATTACTCTTTGCGGCCGTGTAAAAACACTAGCAAAAAATAACAAATATCAGTTGTGGCAAAAAATTGCTTGGAATTTTTTGTGGGGACATATGAAAAGCAAGGTTTACATTCCAAAACTAAACAACACACATTTTGAGTACGAAATTGTTGCGTTAAAAATAAATTAAACTATAAAATTACGTTTTAGTTGTATGCAACCCTACAAACATACTAAAAATTAAAATTTGATCAGTGCGTTGGATTCCTCTTTCCACCAGCTTTACAATGAGGTGTCACAAGCCATAGGGTTGCATTTGAAAAAAATCATGTCGAGGGTGGTTTCAGCCACCCCTGAAGGGCTATATTTTTCACATTACTTGCAAAATGTAGGTAAATACATTTGAGTAGAGGTAAAAGTTGACGTGTCTCGGGAATTTTTTTGAAAAATCATTCACCACCCCGCTAGCGAATATATTCCAGTTAAAGTCTCCACCGTGTATATAGCAGAATATTATACATAAATAAATGTTAATACAATACACTGACTTTAATTTCTATAAACTTTATCATTAAGAGAAATAAGTATTTTTTGTTATTGAATTTACTTCTAAATTAAACGTTTGAAGAATGTTATTTTGGTATAAGGCAGTAGAAATGTAAACAAAACGATTGATAAACAATCTTGTTTGACAAGCATCCTTTTACGAAGGCATTTTACATTTATCAACGTTAAACGTATTCAAGATTTAAATTAGAAACTTTACTATAAACAAATTACAATAAATGCTATACCTGTAAAAATAACTTTGGATTGGTAAGAATAACAAATCAAAATATGCCACTGAATAAATTAGCAATGTAATACATTGAGTGAATGTTTTTTAAACGTTTATAAGATAATTATATTGCAACGTTTAGTTTGAAAAAATCTCATATCAAGCCTAAAGAATAGTGCCCAGATACATTATTATTAGTGTTCGGAAAGTTTGCTTTTAAGCATAGTAAACTGCATATAACATCCTGCGCTCCCGCAACGGTACCGGCGTACTACGCGCATACGCGAGTCCCGGTGCGTTGGCAGGAACAGTCAGTGACGTAGGTATGCACGGGAAAGAAATACATGCAGGAGGAAAACATGCGTGTATACATTACAAGGCGCTTAAAAATGCCTGTTTATATTTTAATTATCATAGAGTTTTATAGTGCCGACCCTACGTTATGGCACACATTTCCGGACCCTAATAATTATATTACTTTACTTTCCACATACATGTTGTGCAGGAGCGGTATTGAAGAGACCGTTTTTAAAAATGCCTAAATTATTTTGAAACGCTGATATTTTAAGTTTGAAAGAAATAGTTATGCCTGTTTGTTTATCGATTGACTTAATTTATGTATATCATATCTCAAGAACGCTTGGTATATTGAAGAATGTGTCTAGAGTCCCGAACGCGGGTTCGGTTGAGAAAAATTAAATCCTGAATAGGTGTGGCTTGATGACGTCGTTCGGGATGAGATCAACATTTTTAATGTTCTTATCGAAAATACTATATTGGATGTTACCTTTTTCGAATGCCCAGGTCACTTCGTTATAAATTAAAATAAAAACTAAAAATAAAATTTGCCATGTCAGGAGATGCCCCATCAGACTAAAAATGACCAATATCTCGAAAACCAAGACCTGACCAAGATCAAAATTGTAGTTAAAACATAATTCTTTCATAAATGTTAGTAAAATAAGGTCAGTGGCGGATGATTTGTTAGCAAAAAAGTTATGTTAGTCTAAATAACTTGGGCACCCGAGAAAAGCAACTTCCAGTATAGTGTTTTCGACAAAATCTGGAAATTGTTGCTCCTATTGAGGTTAAGCCGTATGTAAAATATTAAGCGAAAATACCATTCCGTTCAGAAAATATTGTAAAAAAACTGAAACTTTAACATCCTGTATCTCCTTTATGAAGCTTGATAGACTTTTTTTCTTAAAATATCCTAAAAAAAATGGACACCGCATGTATAATGACACCGAACTACTACACTTGTTGAAGTAGTTCGTAGAAAACGTCCAGTTTTTTGTTTCTACGCCGAAGGTTCCAGTACCCACTCCAGGATTAAAATATCGTATTCTATCAAATGTTAGCCTTGCTACAAAAAGAGAAAGAAAGTCCTGCTACAAAAAAGTGACTCACCTTGTATAAGTCGGGATTTTGATTTATTAACAACGGTCCCGCGGTCGGGATTTCAATTTCTTTGAGGAGAAAGTCCCGAACGACGTCATCAAGCCACACCTATTCGGGATTTAATTTTTCTCAACCGATCCCGCGTTCAGCACTTTAGACACACCCTATATTGAAAATTAAAACACTTTTTTTTATAATAACGTAATCTGGAACTGATTTGACTTCTTTGAGTATAATCAGCTAACAGGATTAATGATAAATGAAGGATTTGTTTCTGGAGCATTTGCTTTTGTAAATTATATATCAATAATGGAATTTAACGCCAAATTTAGTATGCACATATGTAGATATGATAAACTACATAAACTCTACAAGTGATTCATTTAGATTTTAATTTGTACACAAGGGGCAAAGCTCTAAAATATTTTACTGTATTCTTTCGAAACCTGTTCAAGTGCACTAACAATTTGAGGCAGCAAAATAAAAATACGAATTCATACACAGTGAGAGACACATATTAATATGAAAAGTACCTACTGGTAGGCATTACTGGCAAAAGACAATTTGAAGGAAACTCGCGGTGGGCTGAAAATGGTTCGAGCATCCTCAGGAAGGCTTTCTAAGTCACCCTACGCGTAAAGACCTACTTACAACGCCTCAGCGCGGCAGATTTGTAGTGGATGGGTTGTTGGTGAAGATTCACTTTTGGCGCTCAACCAGCGAGGGGATGCCCAATGGATCCAATCAACTTCGAAAGCCTTCAAGTGATTCAAGGACGTGAGTTCGCAAACGACACCCCACTCCAACAGGGATGGAACCAGTGGGATGAATCGGGCCTTGGTGTAAGTGTAGCCTGGACGGGTTCTTGAGTTGTCAAAGCGGGTTGTGGTACCCCACACCAATTTATTATTAAGCAGAATTAGTATCAATGGAATCGTCCAACTGTAGAGGAATGGCCCACAGGACCTGAAAACGGGACGGGACAGCGACCAAACTCTCAAGACTTGTTTTTACCCGCCAGCGTCTTTCTTAGCCCATTATGTAGGTATTTGAGTTGTCGCTAGAATCCTGAGAATTTAAATTTCGACATGGAATTGGTTTTTGGGGGTGTGGACGGCGAAGCCACTTTTAAGAGTGGCTACGAGCAAACCCTACGAACTATCGCGATTTAAAAACCGCTCTAGTCCAAATAAAACGCAAATAGCATTCATCTAAAAAGTGTTACGCTAATTTTGACGAGCCGTTCACGTTACATTGAATATTTCTGCCGATATCTAATTTTGCTCTATTTAGAAATAAATAAACCTTCAAAAGAAAAAGTAAGGATATTTGATGATAACCCGTATAAAATAATTACTTCTAATAGGTATATGTCTAGTTTAAACATAAATACTGTATCACAATAATTTATTACAAATGCCTTTATTAGTATAACTACATCATTACCTACTATACATGTTCCTTTTATTGAATTGTTCTCCTGTCCATTTATAAATGTACAACGTTTCGGAGAGATAAAGTACCCTCTTAATAGTATTTCATAAACGACGCTATAAAGAAGTATTTCAATTTATAATTCAATAAATATTTGTAAACAGCGTCATTTGTGTATCTTATTTTGCTATAAATCATAAGGCGAACAAGGTGTGAATATTGTTCCTTTTTTGTTCGAGATAAATAACGAAAATGCTGCCGGTCATCGGAAAGGTGGCCTCCAAAAAAGGAAATCATAATTAATCTTTTAAGAATATTAACTAATATAATACAAATTGGAAATAGACAAATTGCGTTTAAATGTGTAATTACAATGTTTCGTGTACCAAATGACAGTGTATATTAGTAAGTACCACAGGCAAGATTAATAATTCAAACTATGTAATTTACACCGATATGAATGCGACAATAATTTATACGCATACATAGTCGTTGCGTAAAAATATACGAGTTCTTTATTAATATATTTAATAAGACTGGTCAGGTATATAAATTTACTAATTTATTATAAATTAATATTCCACTTTCTGTATTCTAAGAAAACATTTTCCAGCTGCCTCAAAATAAAATGTGGTTTTAAAAAGGAGAGAAAAATGCTGATATTTTATTCTTCTTCTTTAATTTCGATAGTAGATACAAAGTAACCACACAGCGGTATATTTCAAAAATATATTGATTAACAGTTACAAGAATTTGCATAAACTCATAACGCATGTATAATGACAGATTGACTTGTATTTGTATTGACTTCATTGAATCAACACAACGCATACTTAATTTGAGCTAATAAAATTCAGAATATACTAGGTGACAATGAAATCGTTGTACAAGGCGTCATTCAGTTGTATTTAAAGTGAAAAATTTTGGAAATCGGGTAGAAGGAGGTAAGTCGTTGCGACGCATATTTTTCATAAAAAACAGTTCCTGTTTTTCCAGAAATGGACTCAAGTCAAGAAATTTTAATGGAACCCTGTATATTTTTTTACACAGTTGGATAGAGCTCAAAATTCCTTCTTCAAAGACATATCACAAGTTACTTTTGTTTTCAAGATGGCGGCGTGAGAAGGTATTTTTCTTAAATTCAATATGGCGGCATTATGACGTAATCAATGACGCTTCTGTCAAACAAACAGTTTAAATAGGTTTTGTTCGTCACCCTGTATACAGTGTGTCCACGAAAATTAACGCCATCTGGGAAAAATGGTTATGATTTTTTTTGGAAATTTAATTAATAGGTTATGCTAGTGCATGTTTTATGAGTATTATTTTGAGTGTATTATTTTGGCAAAATGAGCCAAATTATTGGACTGTCAAATTTGATAATGGAAACAAAGCAAAATAAAAACTGTTTTTGATAAAAGTATCAAGAGAAAATAGTTATTTCTCCTGCAATTCGATATGTTTGTATTAATTTTTAAAAAGCGAATCCAATAATTGTTTTCCATTAAATACCTACAATATCCATTTTTTTTGTATATACAATATGTCTATCAATTTCTCTTCTTTAAGTACCGATTAAAACCACAATTATCTTCTTCTATATATGAAAGGTGACCCGCTAAGGATCGCAACAAACATAGATTCGTTAATTCAGGTTTGATTAATTTTAACGAATTTTGATGGAAAGAAAAAGGTAGCTTGTGATGACCGTTTAGACCTAAGAACATTTGATACATGTCAACAACATGTGATTTTTAGCTCGAGTTTTCAAAATAATATTAGAGGATTTTTATTAACATTTCGCTTATCGTAATTCAAACCATTTAAATAAAGCCACACGACATTAATTTCAGTTTAAATAGTTCATTCGTGTTACTGGGTCTCTCAAATCAACCTCCAAAATTCCTAGATAGTACAGTTTTCTGAGTTAAACTCCATGACATGCACGCAAATCTATGTGTTCCAAATAAATTCTGGAAGTATGGAGTGATTTTTGTTCCATTCATTTTAACGCATTTTAAGATTTTCGTACCTATTTCGTATTCCTTACAAACCGTTTGTAAGAAGGATGGGATATTGAAGAAGAAAAATTATGTTCGAAGAGGAACATTACTCATCCAGGGAAAAATTAAGACTTTATAATAAAAATTCTTGTATAACGTCGTGATACCTGATACCCGTCACTTTTTTAGACTGAGGATATTCTAAATTATTTTTATACAGAACTAACAGCGTCCGAAACGGAATTTATATTTTTACTTTGTACAGCTTAATCTTGTAATCTTCTATTTCGGTAATTAATTTAGAAATTTCAACATTTTCCAAAACCTAATACGGCCGGCAAGAGTTACCTGTAACGTAGCGTGGATTTTTTTTTCGGAAACGTTTTAATTAATTAGATTTCTCATCTTTGGAACCCGTAAACTTTGCTCTTTAATGTGACCGACGCATTTTCTGACGGGGTACGTCTAGCATCTCATTTGCACACAATCCACGCCCAAGATTTGTGGAAGTATTTATATAAATTACAGAAAATGTCGCGGCATTTCGGAATGCGCCCGAGCCATTAAGAGAGTCGGGTGCATCTCGGCGTAGCGTCTGAACTTAAGACTCTCACATAATTAATAAATTTTAGGTAACACAGTCTCGCTGTTAATTACCGAGATACTTTAGGTTCACTTTTGTTCTTTACACAGTGAGGACCTAAAGGTTTATGTCGGTCGTGGGGTTACTGCAAAAATTCCAAAGTCCAAACGAGTAATTGTCGAGAGTGTCTAACATTAATATTTTTTTCAAATGCAAAATCTGATTTTTTCATCAAAGTTTTTCATTTACACGGCAGTACAAATTGCATTGTAATTATTCTTATTATTATACTAATTTTTGGGTTAAGGGGGTATCCTGGTGTAGCGGCTTCAAAAAAATCGATTTTTTTTCTTTGTCTTAATTGATAGTACCTATACCACTTGTAGAATATGCTCCGCAAAGCCCCAAGTATGAATTTGTATTTTAGCGGATAAAAATGAGCTCGAGAAGTACGTATGCCCAAAGTACAAAAATAAGTTTAAAATTTTCACAAAAAACAGGACTTTTTTTTCAATCGCGTTTTTAATACAAAAAAAATTAAATACCTTAAATATTCATGAATTGACTACACTCATAAATTAAAGAAAAACATTTTTGTTTTGTTTTTTTCAGATCATCCAATTTCCGGTGTGCTCCACGTTGCACACCGCAATTTTTTTTTTGGCGCTGACGCCTTTTATTTATAACTTGCTTGTTTATGCATAAAATTTAATAAAAAAATTAATTTGAACACTTCTATGTATGCACAATAAATGTTCAAATTCGCAAAAATATATAGTAAATAGTTTTTTTCTAAAAAAAAAAATCGACAAAACCGCCTTTTTTTGGCCTTTTACACCAGGATACCCCCCTTAATAGTTCAGATATCTCTAGTTTGGTCGAATATGAACTTAACGGGTTTTTGCAGTATGGAGCCCACGAATAAATTCAATATTTCCTATTATTTACTACTATTTTTGAAAAATCCTTGGACAGATCAATTTTTATTTTCAATTACGCGTCGTACGCTATAATTAGAAGTGGTAGTGACATCACCACTTTTTTGTACATGATGCCATCGATATTTATTTAACGGAACACCTTATTTTCTGTTTCCTTTTGTATTCTCCAGTAACAGCCATTTTGGAAAATATACTTTTTTGCATCAACGATATTTTTTTCGGAACTACCCTCCACTCTCCATTTTTTTTTTTTGTTAGTAAAACTTTTTAATATAAAAAAAAACATGTAGGTGATGTAGATTTCAACCATAAATATTAACAAAATATTTAAACGACTCTAGTTGCGAAAAAAAATATCTAACTAAGATAAACAAATTTGTGGTTGTGAACAATTTCATTATTATTTTTTTTCTGCAGATAGAGTCGTTTAAATGGATGGTTAATATACATGTTCAATATTTGCATCACCCGCATGTTTTTTTGATATTTTTTTGGTATAAAAAGTTAAAAAAAAAACATTGCGGGGTTGTTTCCGCAAAAAAAAAGAATTGTTAAATGGAGCATTTTTCAAGGGCGAATTGTTTCTACGTGGAAGATTACAATTCTCCCCCAGTATTAGGATTATTGAGATAATTTATAATTTCAAAACGAGGACAGAATAATCATTTTACATAATAATAAAGTTCTTAAATATCATTTAAGATAATAATATAATATACCTGTAATATGTCATTTATTCATTAAAACCTCGTAAAACGGCACGAAACGTCAGTTAGAGTCAAATAGTATATGATTGTTAACATAGCATTCAAAACAATAAAATTAACATCCTAAACAATAATTGCAGTACTTTTATGGTCACTGATTACATTTATTAATTATTTATTATTATTTGAAATCTTACTATTAATGAAAACTTTCACAATAAGTATTTCAATTCAATGTCAAATATCCAGTAAGAGATTACTTTTTCATTAAATGCATATCTACCCATAAACATAACAAGTTTTCATAATGTTCTTTATTAGTTTACGTCCTTTGCCGTTTTGAATCGATCTTGAGACAAAAACTCGCATATATCTACTCTTGAGCTTGTCCCTTTTTTTATTTTTTCCTTGTTACTAAATAACTAACATCTCTCATCAAAGAAGCCGAAGTAATCGTTTACTTATGTTTCATTTCTCCTTTTAAAATATTGTTTTAATTGTAAAATGTTAAAATCAAGTAGTTATTCTTCCTTATACGACATAATTAGTGAAGTCAAGATAATTATTGATGGAGACATGAAGGACATCTGTCAAGTCGTAACTTAATAAAGTAGTAAGTTGTTCAAGATATTTTTTTTACAAAAACATAACTAATGAGGTACTGCATCAAGATAACAATACTTTTTAATTCCAGGGTTTTTTAAAAATTATCATGCAGTAGTATTAAATAAAGAGATATATTCATTTGTAATACAGGTCTGTATTGGGAGTTAAGCCAGGCCGACTGCAGTGACTTTTCGGATGGGTTCCGAAAATCTGCACTGTTAAATAATATACTCTTGGAGTCATATTGTCTGAAGGAATCACTGACTTGACCAACTATTGGATGTCACCTTAAGAAAAGTCCAACCGATTTACTTTGACTCCTTACTTACTGTCCCGACAGACCAGGTTCCAGATATGTCCATTCGACATGTATGGTGAATGAGTCGATCGAATGACTAGCTTGCACAGTGCCGATGAAAGAAAGGTCCAGCTACACGTCTCATATGAGGTGGGGAGTTATTTTGATGAAAGTACGCAGCTTGACACATGTTCATTCGGCGACAGATTTCCATATCTGATCAGATTTAAATCAGACTGGTGGACGAGCCGACCAAGTGATCAGCTTGCATGGTGCTGATGTACGAAGGTGATGTATGAGGTCGAACATTATTTTGATGAAAGTACCCGTCAGCTCGAACCCGTCAATGGAATGGTGATACTACGGACTGCAAAAGTTCAACACTATGCCGACAAGTCAACATGTCAGGAAAGGGAACGACACCCATAACATCTCCCATATGCAATGCCTCCCAACACCATAACGCCTCCTGGAGATGTCAGTTGCACTAGACTTCCATCAGGCGTTTATCACGTCTCCGACGAACCAGGAATCTGACATTCTACTCTCCAATAGTGAATTTTGACTCGTATGAGAACATTGCGACGCCAATTACGTTATAGATGTATCAGAGGGCGTCCAAGCGTGGTGTCACAGAAATGATCAATTACATACACGATAATCGAAAAATAAACCGTTTATATATAATGTAAACAATATGGGTCCTAGTACGGTACCTTGTGGAAATATATTTCTTCAAAATCGTTATTTCGTCCCCAGTTCTCACCCATTGTTGTATATTTAATATATCGGTTTCCAGTACTTTATAACTGTTACCCTTAAATCGTTACTTTTGTAAGTTGTCCAGTAATTTCCAGTTATACAGGGGTAAATACATATTAAAAGTGAATTCGGCCATTTTCTCTTCTGTCAACTTGGCATCTTTAAATCCCTATTGTTATTTTAAAATGATATTAGGTATACTTTTTAAAGTATTTCCTCATGATTTTTTTTTTCAACAACTTCGGCTACATCGAAAATTAGAGAGTATCTGACCTGTCTAGATCTGTAATTGCTAACCAATGTTAGTTATTTTTAATGGATAGGTGTAACTTTTGCTGCTTATAATAATTTAGGGAAGACTCCTTCCAGAAATGATGTGTTTAAGGTGAGTGGTTCTGGGGGAAAATCAATTGACTGTTTTAAAGTTTCAGCTCTTATTGCATATCTTTGACATTTAAGAACAGAGAAAAGAATCATACATATCAAAGAAAAGATACATTTTGACAAAATGTGACATTTGTAACGCCTCCTACAAAATAATTTAATGTGCTGTAATAAAATATGAAAGCAAACAGCAACTGGTGATTAAAATACGGTGCTTTTCTTTTTACATGGCACCACACAAAGGTGGTTTCTCAGCTCGAGTACGAACCCGTGCCACAAAAAACACGGTAATTAATTCATATCTGAAATGATTGGCCGGTAATTTGTAGCGGGTTGCGGGGGCTTATCGGTAACTCCGGCAATAAAGCCCATTAGTAACGAGCGGCGCTGATAGGTGTCTCTTAAAAATTATATTCTTGAGCGGCCTATCGGCAGTTAAATAAACAAAACACGGCTTTTATCTCGAACGCTCCAGCGCGAGTCGCGCTCGCTTAGCGAATGTATAAATCGTGGAAGGCCGTACGACACTGTCGGCATCCCAGTCGGCCGGATGGAAAATGCCGGCTCGCAGCACGGGTGATAAACCTGAACGACGACGAATTGTCAAAGTTACGGCGATTTCAAAAACGTTTACAAGATAAGAAGTTGCGATCAGGTGGTATACCATCGATATACAGGAAAAATCGATAAGGAAAAGATCGGGATGCGCGTGACAACTTTGATTCGAATATGAAGATAACTGTCAAAAATTGCAGTACCACTGCTCATGCGCATTTAAGACAATTTGTCTTATTTGACAGCTATTTAGTTTTCTTGTGTTGAGAGGCATTTGTTTATAATTTTTAATTACACATTTATAATAATATGGAATTATCACTCAAAATTTTTCTTCTTGAAATCTTCGAAATGGTAAGTTAGAAAACGGAGAGTAATACAGGGTTTGTCCGGAAAGTAATGTCAGTAAATTTTTTTCCGAGACTGTACGCGCCAGCCCGCGCTTTACGTGCTGGGATTGTGGTGGGGGATCTGGCAACAAGATCCAACAAGCGTCAGTTGGCTACCGGTCGTTGTAGCGGTCGCATAACTCGTTCTTTGAGAGTCGTTACAGTGACCCTGTGCAAGAAAGAATGCAACGTTCGCTTGAGCAACGGATGGCGATCAAGTTATGTGTGAAACTGGAGAAGAGTACTGCGGAAACCATTCCAATGTTGAAGAAGGCTTTCGGCGTCGATTGTCTTTCGGACAGGCAAATTTTCCGGTGGCACAAGGCCTTCGCAGAAGGTCGGGAAGATGTCAACGACGAGAACCGCGCTGGACGGCCATCAACCTCCAGTTCCGACGACAATATGAAACGTGTGCGTGACTTGTTGAACACTGACCGTCGTCTAAGTGTCCGTTTAATTTCCGAAACATTAGACATTACGAAAACCATTGTTCACGAAATTGTGTCGGAGTCTTTAGGAATGAGGAAGGTGTGCGCGAAGCTCGTCCCAAAAGTGCTAACGAACGATCAAAAATCGAGGCGCGTCGAAACCTGCCAAGAACTTTTGGACACCTGCGAAGACAACCCCGCTTTCCTTGATGACGTCATTACCGGGGAAGAAAGTTGGGTCTTTGAATACGATCCGGAGACGAAGAGGCAAAGTGCGGAATGGCACACGTCGAACTCCCCTCGCCACAGGATGTCCAGGTCAAAGATCAAGACAATGCTGATTGTCTTTTTGATTGCCGGGGATTGGTCCATCATGAGTTCCTTCCGCAGGGGACAACCGTAACCGGAAAGTTTTACGTCGAGGTGCTGAAGCGGCTGAAACGTAGGGTGAATCGCGTCCGCCCAGACATCTCAACATCCTGGAAGCTTCACCACGACAATGCGCCTTCGCACACCTGCTTCCTCGTGGCCGATTACCTCGTCAAGGCAGGCATCATCGTTGTTGCCCAGCCTCCCTACAGCCCCGATGTGCCCCCCCCCCCCAGACTGTTTTCTGTTTTCGCGCCTCAAAACCCCAATGCAAGGACAGCATTTTGGGTCGGTGAAAAACATTCAGAAGACTTGCACCAACGCTTTAAAGGCGATTCCGGAAAACGCCTACCGTGTGGCTTTTGATGCGTGGAAGACCCGCTGGAACCGATGTGTGGACGCAGGAGGAATGTATTTTGAAAGTTTCTAAAAATGTGTACACATAGAACCAATAAAAACCATTTTTCAAAGCTAACTGACATTACTTTCCGGACAAACCCTATATGTTTACTCAATTAATCATTGCATACAGGAGTTTCTGAACAATTTCATAACATTGTAACTACGCAGACACAGATTGTACATCAAATTCAAGTTTGTGTTGACAAATTTCGTAAATCTGGATCAGTAATCCGTGTTTGTAAAAAAATATAGTGAATACACAATAATATAGTGTTTGACTAGCGGTTTAAAGAGAGCGAATTTATCCAATCAATATTTTTTTCGTTAAACCGTAACTGTTTGTACGGATTTAATTCAAAATTAAAGCTTTCTTTGACAAAACTCGAAAATCATGAAAACTGGAACGATCTTAGCCTGGATTTGGCGATAATTCCGCCAATCGATTCTAGATACCATTATTTCTAAAATCTCTTTGTTATACCTAACTTCTAATATTACCTATATCTCTAGGTTAACGTACACTCCTATATAATAATTATAGTTTTTATGTTTCAATTTTGTGTCATCGAATTGCTTGTTATGCATATGTAAATTTTTGTTTTTGGAAATAATAAAAAAAATATTATTATTTCGCCGACTTCGTCCACCGTCGCACTTCTCAGCATAAACACTGGAAAATAGTCACCCATTCCTGCTGCAAACAGTGATGTATGGGTTGGTTACCAATTTCCGCCCCCAGCAGGAGTTAGGCTTAGGAGAAGGGAGGAAATTCAACCTGTCTCAAACCCCTTCTTATGAGGCTGTTCCAATGCCGCGATGTTCTTGACTAATCTGGTCATCACTCTCTTTGCCGATACTAGGGCCTCCTCTACCTCTAGGTATGTCTCCACCTTCCCTAATCTCCAAAGGCGTCTCAGCTAGTTTGCTTGGTTCTTATATTTCGCACCCTTCTCTCATTCCGACTTCCGAATATTGTGGGTAAGTGGCATTGGGATATCTATGATGATCCTTGTTCACTGTTCTTTGTTTAATCAGCACAATATCCAATCGGTTCAAATCCACTGTTCGATCGATGATAACTAGCGTGTCTCCGTAGTACACCACCGTTACTTCTGATTCCAGCGCAGCTTCAAAAGCATATTACACAGTACGGCCAAGAGTTTTATCAGTAGGTTTATCGCTTGTACTCCGTACAGGCGGTACAGAACACGGTAGACTGACAGACATAAAAGTGTATATTGTAAGAAAGTTGATAAAAAATGCACAAACCTGTGTATAATTCATTCCAAGTACGAACTTTCAGCAGCGACACAACATCGACGTCTTTCTGGCCAAACATCTATTGAATCACGAATTGTACTAATTCTTTCACAGTTTTTTTGATGGATTCTTTCAAAGACTCGACTAAGGAATTCCTAAATCCGCTGGATTATGCAATCTGGGAGAAACTTGAAGCGATTGCGTGCAAAAAACGGCATTCCTCAGTCGAATCTCTGAAAAAAAATAAATAAAAATAAAAATAAAAAAATCTGTAAAAGAATTACCAGTTGGTACAATTCGTGATTCAATAGATTCTTGGGCAGAAAGACTTGGACATTTCGTCGGTGCTGAAAGTTTCCACTCCGAATGAATTATATGTAGTTCTGTAGGATTTTTTATCAACTTTCTGACATCATTTTATTATATTACGTGTACCTTTCTTCGATATCGTCCCTCAAAATATGCTTCTGGTAATTTAAGATTGTTGAAACTAAATCCGGCAGATCCGGACGGCGGACCATAACCATACGCGTAATACTACTTACTACTTGTATGTGCAACAACAAAATTCATGAAAACAATAAACTGTTGCAATTTAGAAAGAGATGTGTTAAACTTACCCTGTTATTTACGTTCAGATATGACCCGTTAAGATGGCCCGCCGCCCCGATCTGCCGGCTTAGTTATAACCCTGTCCTAAATGGCTGTCAATAAGCCTTCGGTTTCAGCGTTCAGAACACCGCCAGTAAGTAATTTCAGTGAATTCTGCTCGTTGACACAGTTCTACTGTAACATTTTTGAAAAAAAGGCCGTGTAGACTATTCTAAATTAGTGCCTTAGTACTAAGACAGCCCACGAGTTGATGAATAAGATTGTCTCTAGATAAAAATGAATTGACGATGTCCTTATATTTCTCCTGAAAACATATTTTTAGCTGTATGGTGAAGCTTGTTATTTTGGAACTTTCTTAAGTAGTGGTATCGCTCTTCCGGTGAGAGCTAATGGATATCAGTATATACATACCTCTGGGTTGTTCCAAGTTGCTCCCTTCACAATGCTCAATGTGGCATATTTGAACAAGACAAACAAATATATTCTGATATCATCGCTGAACCTCTTGATAGATTATTTATTATTATCGTTGTTATTATAAGTACATGCAATATCTGTAATTTCCTTATTTTTGGTTCCTTATCATCAACTCTTGCCAATTATAGAACATGGACGCCAAATGCGCGCGGCTTAAATTTTTCGAACAACCATCGGTCCTCAAATGTTGGTCATGTTTTCATTCTCACTATCTTCTGTGCTACGTTGTTGTGTCGAGTCCGTAAAGCCGGCGGATCGCTTCGGACGGTAGCCGCGGCCGATAAGTGGCATCTCGTGTTCCCCCAAACACGTACGATCATTATGGCGCTGGTCGAGGAGAAACTACCAGCCATTCAAATTATACGCTCATTCTCGGATCATCGAGATTTTTTAGGGAACACGGCGTTCAATACGTTTCGGACTTTACGGGGCATAAAACGATGAGGTTTATTGGAACGTGTCGAAAATATTTAAATGCCGCGTGAGAAGCGAAACCTATGTGCAGTAAAGACGCATTGACGGAGTTTTCGTTATGCGTCGCAAACGATGTACGGTGGTTCAAAATTCCACGAAATTTCCCTCATCACTGAAATAATGCCCGTTCCACGAATTTAATAAACACCACTTAGTTATACAAGTCTCGGTGCGCATTTGTGCTTTCAATCGACAACCTACAAATTAGGGTAACCCCAAGTTATTATTTGGTTATTTACCGTTTTAAAAACATGCGCTGAATAACGTGCAATAATTTTGGACAAAAAGGCATTAGGCCAACGTGATCAGTGTTTTGATATAATCTGTAAAATAGACTTCCTAAAAACCAAAATTTTAATTGTAAACTAGACTTCGCCAAATTTTTCGATTTGCGACTAAATTATGACAGCTGAAATGTAATGCAATACGCCGTTGAATAGAACGTATCGTGCATCATCGGGATATCTACACCCAAACGATTGTAACAGTGAATCTTAAAAACCACGAAAAATATTTTGACCGATGATGTTAAAGCAATATTTACACACTTCCGATGAATAAGAGAACCTGTATAGTAGGTATAGTAGGTCTAACATAATGCAGAGGGTATTTTAAAGACATCACTAAATGCACAAAACCGTTCAATCGCACTTACATCTTTAAACTGAAAAATCAAAATAAACAGAAGCGTCGATACTGACGGGAAATCCCACATTCAAGTAGTGAAGTAGAAGTACATAATAATACGAAGTATGTAAATTAAGTAATAAGATCTGATTTTTTTTATTTCTCTTATTCGAATAGAATTACAATTCAGTATTGTCTCCCTTAAAATAACTTCCTTGGGAAGCCACACAGCGCTGGAGACGGTTCTTCCAGTCCCTCATAGCAGTGCTGGAACTCCTATACTGGAATAGCCTTCAGCTAGTCGGTTACAGCCGTTTGAATGTTTTCTATGGTCCCAAAATGACGTCCCTTGAGGTGAGTTTTCAATCTCGGGAAAAGAAAAAAGTCACAAGGACTCAAGATAAGCGAATAGGGAGGCTGAGGAGCCACATGAATGTTTTTACTTACTAAAAACTCGTTAACTGATATGGTTGTGTGATAAGGCGCATTGTCGTGATGTAACATCCAGTTGTTCTTGATCTTTGGCCTCACACGCATGACCCTTTTTCGTAGTTTTCAAGAACCTTTCTGTAAAAGTGTTGATTTAATGTTTGGCCTGGAGGCACAAACTCTTTGTGGACAATTCCCTGACTATCAAAAAAGCAAATCACCATGCAATTGATCTTCAACTTGCTCATTCTTGCTTTTTTGGGTCTTGAAGGAGAGCTTGAAGTGTGCAATAAAGAACAAACAAGTGACATAATAACAATAAATAAATAACAAGTCCAAACTTGTACTGAAGGTGCATTACATGATAACCTACCGCCCTTCCAAGTCCCGTCTCCGCAGTGTTGCTAGACCGGGCGCTACGTTGTCAGTTTCATTACTTAATTTATACACCTCGTATGTAAAATATATATGTATCTCCATGATTGTTTTTTCAATTGTTATTGGTTAAATATGTCTTCATCGTCCTGAAACCTCGAGATTTACAGATTAAACGAAAAAAATGCCTATCTGTCCGTCTATCTGTTTGATAGTGAGTGACTGTTAACTTTTTTGTGTAAATCGATACTCGACGCATTACGATAACGTCGACGTGCGCCCGCACTAAAGGTCATACAGTCATATACATAGGTATTAGATCATACATGTCATAATATATCATACAGTTCATATAGTAGGTAATATAGGTATTAGAAGTGGTACCCACTTTTGGCTGACTGATACAATTACATTATTAGTCAGTTATTTCTTTTAAAACCTGAACCATGCGCGTCCGATAAGCGCGCCACTGACTTAACAAAATTAAAGAAGAAAAAGAAAAATTCGACGACGTAGATACACACACATCCAGAGGGATTTTAATGGTTTATTAAACAAACATGAGAGAAGATGTGATCCGCGGCATCTCGGTCTTATTACGGCCACTTTTGTAATTGAATGTCGCCGAAGCCGCGGCCTCTAGTCTGTCATGTCCCTTGTCCTGGTGCGTTTAGTGTCCGCCAGGTGATTTTAATAAGACCTCTACGCGCCGCTGACGTTATAAGCCAATAATTGGAAACACGTCAACCGGATTGAGAGGTCATACAGAAGTAAAAGCCCCCGCCGCCGAAATGACAGCTTTATTTCAGACCTTAATTTAAGCTCCGTTCGATGTTGCCACGTGGCTGGGAAATCCCGAATTTATAAGAATTCCGTCCGTTATAAGAGGTTTACGTCGGGAAAATGGGAGAAGCGTCTAAAATAGTGGAAACTTTGTTGCATATTTTAAGGTAAGGGGTCGCCCTAGTCAGATTTCCGCCTTCTAGTGCTTTGTGTGTGAACTTTCGAAAACTGATCGTCTATGGGAACAGCTACATATGTACGTGTGCCAGGGAATATATCCAAACAGGACCGGAGCACAGAAAATACATCATAATATATCGCTGACTAATGTATGACAAAAAATAAAGCAACAGGTGATCATCTGAGAATCTGACCCATTGTAGACAGGTGCCGATAATCTAACTTGATGACAATGTATTTTTCTAAGATATCCGTTTAAAACTGCGACGCTTATCACTTAACAGTGATGCCCGGAAAAATATCCTTTCAAGGTCGACTGTTACAAAAGGACATTGTCTATATATGTTCTATATTTTAGTAGAGACGGAGGTAAACTCTTTATGGGTACCAGTTATAAATGAGCACTCTAAAATACTGTAGCCAGGATTTATCTTAGATTTTCTTAATCTTTCTTTAATGACAGTGCTGACAGTACGTGTATTAAGGTAGTTTGTATAGTCCTTGACATTGTTTAATACACAAAACTGTTCTTGCTACGATCGTTCCAGTTTAGTAACTGATAAAGGCGTCACTTGTCATTACTGATGACATACGGCACCTACATCCACCACAATAATTATGCTATCTTAATTAGTGCAATAAAGAGAATGGATTTTGAGAATTGCCATGACAATTGCTCCACTCACCGTTTCAAAATTTGGTAAGACTAATGGAAACCTTTTTACATTTTAGTAGCCATCAGTCATCAGCTCAGTTTAGTTTCTGTTTAAAAATAAGGTCCGACTAAATTTGTAATACGCCTTATTTCCGTCCCAGTTTTTAATACATACATTTTTTAATAAAGTGTAAAAGAATGTGTAGGACTAAGAGACGATGGCGGTTTGAAATTCTCATATCTACGTAATAGAGCATGGGATTTCTCTCATCATATTTTGGGGGTAATTGCTAGATCTACATTAAAAGAATACTTAAAAAATAGAGAGGAAATGATATGAAATTGACAAAAAACAACATTTCTGAAATGTATCGTAGGAATTTTTTTTAGACGTCTGGCAACACTGTCTTCGTTACTTCTAGTAAAACTCGCGTAGTACCAACCTACTACTGACCGCCAGCTTTTAAACCGTGTGACAGTTTCAGAGATATAAAGGCTGTTAAGCGATAATAATCTTTAATTAATGTCGTTTTCAATAATACCATTAGCGAATGATATAACAGGTTCTGTGGACGCCTGCTTATAGATTGTCGCAGAAGAACGATCCAAATATTAACTAAAAAATTCTTGCCACTAATTAATTCCACTTTCACAAAGTGGATGTGAAGGTACAGTATCGTCGAAAATAACTTTATTTCCTGAACAGACCTAAAATGCCCTGAAACGTGGAGATTCTAAGTTTGAGCGAAAAAAAAACAATGTCTGCTTGTCGGTTTATCTGTCTGTCTATCTACCTGGTACCTACTCTTCTTTGTCTACATGGTAACTCGAGAACACTTAAGATATCAACACAAATTTTGGAACATGTATCATCTACTGATCTATGGAGCTTAACCGAGGGCATTAATCTACCGATAACTTTTTTATTATACAGGGTAAGTCAAACTTAACGCGACAAACGAAAGGTACGGATAGGGAATGTTATTCTAAGCAAAAAAGTTCTAATAAACATGTGTCCGGAAATGCTTCCTAAGAACGCTACGGACGTTTAAAGATGGCCGGCCCAAATTGGTTTTCTTGCCTTTTATTTCTAAAACTGCTTAAAATAATTGGTTTAACGTAACAAAACAAACTAAGAATTTTACAAAAACTGCTCGAAATGTCCACCATACATTTTCAATGCAAAGTTGACATCTGCGAATGACTGATTAATTCACTCCGCTGCCTTATTAATTAAAAGAGAAGCAGGCCTTGATAACAATTGAAAGTGTTTGTTTGACAGCCTTGTTTGAAACGTGTCGATTGAATTCAATTTGTCACTAATTTTAAGCTAGTTTATGAGTAAATTGCGGAAACATGCCAAAATACCTACACTACAAGTGAATATGCGGATATTGTGTTTGTTTACGGGTTTCTTGTGATGGTAATGCGCGCGCTGCTGTGAATGAGTACGCCCGAAGATTTCCAATGAGAAGAGTGCCCGACAAAGCGGTATTTACTAAGAACATTTCAACGATTAAGAGAAACTGGGACAACTTCTTCGAAATCGCGAGCAGACGGTATTTTTGCACCCCTTCATAATAATCGAAGAACTGAAAATATCCTAGAACACTTCGATCAAGATACCTTCAAGTAGCACGAGGAGATGTTCTTTGCAATTAGGCTATTCCCAGAACATTGTGAACCGAACTCTGAAAACGGATGGTCGCCACCCCTATCATTTGCAGAAAGTTCAGGAATTTGCTTCCTGAAGACCTACCTCGAAGAAGAGAATTTTCAGAGTGGTTCTTGGAACAAATAACAAACGATGCCTCTTACCTATCGGAAGGTGATTTGGACGGACGAGGCAACTTTTACCCATAGTGGTATCTTTAACCAACATAATGCGCACATATTTGGGCCCATGAAAACCCGCATGCTGTAAAAGAACAACATTTTCAACATGAAGTTTTCGTGCAACGTTTGGATGGGGTTATGCGACGATACACTCATTGGTCCATATTTCTTGCCTCCAAGACTAAATGGTCCGGCCTTTCTTCATTTCCTGGAAAAGGGATTTGAAGCAATATTAGATGACATGCCTCTAATTGATAGAGCAAACAGGTGGTTCCAGTTAGACGGTTGCCCAGCCCATTACACTCTACTAGTGCGGCAATGAGCTTCACAACCATTTTCCAGGAAGATGGATTGGTCGCGGTCGAGACTGTCCCCGTCCTTGGCCTCCGCGTTCCCCGGACTTAACCACTATGGATTTTTATGTTTGGGGCAGAATGAAGAGCAAAGTTTATGCTGAGCCCGTCAACGACGAAGCTAGTCTCCGAGCGAGGATCTTGCAAGCTGCCCAAGAAATACCACTAGCGGAGTGTCGTGCAGCCGCGCAATCAGTCATTCGCAGATGTCAAGCTCTGCATTGAAAATGACGGTGGACATTTCGAGCAGTTTTTTGAAATAAAAAGGCAAGAAAATCAATTTGGGCCTGCCATCTTTGAACGTCCGTAGCAATCTTAGGAAGCATTTCCGGACACATGTTTATTAGAACTTTTTTGCTTAGAGATAACATGCCCTATCCGTACCTTTCGTTTGTCGCGTTAAGTTTGACTCACCCTGTACATATAAATATTTTATCTATACCTACTTTTATACCAGTACAATTTATCAACACCATTTTTTGGATATATTATTAGTTATTCGAAATAGTGAAAATTAGTTATAACTTCGTGTATACGAAAGGATACGGCCCATTGACAGATATATCTCTGGTGATTCAAATGCAGTCTTTTCAACATAAAATAGCAAGTTCTTAATACATCGTTTAAGCTTACCTACCTCTTATTCAAAGAGGGTTGAATATGAGAAAAAAATAATTAAGGATATAGATTTGAGTCATGGTTATTCCCAAAATTAATATAACAAATTATTATACAGAAAATAATAATATCCAGATTACACAGGTTATCCAGAAAAACTAAGAGAAGCATTTATTAGAAAACATACATTTAAATTTAAACATTTTAATAAAATAGACATTAGTAAACATCTTAAAAAATATATTACAAAAACTTTTAGGTAACGCAAAATCGGTGGCGGTTGGTGATATTTCAGTTAGCCATATCTTGAAAACGACGCATGGGACCCACTTCACTTTTTGAGGTGATGACTATACACCTCTTACAGAAAGATCTATAGTGAAAAATCGTCAATGCAAAGAAGTTTGCGAAAAAATTTGCCAAAAACACTGGAGCACTCCCTGGGTTCTCAGTAACGCTCTGTGGGATATTTGCAGTATATTTTTTTTTCATAATCTAGAAACAAATATAAGGAGACGTTTTTCGATTTGTTGCAAAATATTTTTTTCAAAAAGTTATGGCCATTTTAATTTTAATTTTATAGGAAACATTTTGTTTCCCAAAATTAAAATGGCCACAACTTTTGAAACAAAAATATTTTTTGTAAAAAATCGAAAAACGTCTCACCATATTTGTTTCACGATTGTGAAAAAATATGCTGCAAATGATTCCACAGAGCGTTACAGAGGACCAGAGAGTACTCCAGTGTTTTTGAAAATTTTTTCGCAAGCACTGCTGACAGTTTTCACTATAAATCCTTTCTTTAGAGGTGTATAGTCATCACCTAAAAAGTGGTAGGTTTGCGTCGTTTTCAAGATATGGCTAACTGAAAGATCACGCACCGCCACTGCGCAAATATAAAACAAATGGCCACTTCTGTAATAGCCAAGTCTGGAAGTTATGAAACAAACTGAGAACATTGTGAAAGAATATTAGGTAGGTACCATCAACTCATACAACTTTGAGCCACTTTTGAGGTTTTTTAACTGTGGTTACTTTATTATGCATCGTATATCAATACAATTTTTACCCAAGCATACATACACATCTCAGTTCATCCAATTACTTGATTTCTAGAAATTCTATCTCGTAGGCGAGGAGAGGGGGGAATTTTTTTGTGGCACATTGTTGTACCCCATCAGGGTGCAACAATGTTCCACGTGTTTTTTAACTTGAAAAATATGATAATCGACCAATGTCAACTTGTTGTAATGGTTTTCTTGTTGTTCGGCATGTTGATTTTGCTAAGAGTCTAAGAAACAAATATTTCTCTAAAATTGACATTTTTTTCCACGTTTTTTAAGGAAACGTTACAATACAAGGAAATGCAAAACAGTTCCTTCTTTATTTATTTTTTTTAATTCAAATACAGTAACTATGTAGAAAATAACATTTTCCTCTTGAAAAGTAACCGTTACAAACTTTACAAAATATAATTTCTCAAAATCTTTTTCTCACTCAAAAGTTTTACTTAGGTTATTAATTAGAAAAAATCACAATATTAGTAGAAAATACAGAACGATAGGAAGCTCAAAGGCTCAATACATTAGGTAACTATGTAGAAAATAATACTTTGTTCTTAAAGAGTGATCTTCATAAACTTTACAAAATACAAAATTTCTCAAAAATGTCTTGGCTAAAAGTCAGTTTGGCAAGAAAACAAAGACAAAAAAAAAAAAAAAAAAAAAAAACAAAGAAAACCTTTAATTTCATTGCATGAAAAGGTGGCACAATGTTGTAATTTACAACATCGCGCCAAAAACGATGACACATTTTTGACATTTGTTGACCCTGTACAGAAAATAAAGCACTTTTGAAAACGCCTGATAATTTGTAGCTGAAATTATAGGGTAGAATATATAAACTTGTCAGATTCGTCAACTTTATGTAATTACAACTGGTGTAGCAGATGAGACTCACTGGACAATCACAAAAAGTAACAACGGGAAACTGATAACCATTATGTCACTGCCACTGAGATTCACTGATAAGCCCTGTATTGGTGAACCTGCGCCTCTGCTATCGCGCCATTTTACTTGGGAATTTTTCCAAATTCATAACTTCACCCCAGAAGCTACTAGAGCATGCAAAGCGTTCAAAAAGCGTGTGTGGCAAATAGTTGTATGGGGTGGCCAAAGTTGTATGAGTTGACGGTAATTAAAAAGATCAATTTTAAATCAAATTTAAATTAAAAGAAAAATGTAGATCACTTAAAATACTGCAGAATAAAAAATCTTGTGTAGCCACATTTTCCATAATAATCATAGGATAGACGTTACTGGTTATTAACGTAATAACATAACCTACGTATCAACCTATAACGTAACTGACGTATTAACGTAACGTAACGTAACGTAACATAACGTAACGTAACGTAACTAACGTAACTGGTTAGTATCTTAGTTATAAAAAATGTAACTGATAGCAGGCAGTTAGATCCATTTGAAAGTATATAAATTGTTAAATGCAAAAGTAGCATGAACAAAGATAATGGGCGATACTAACAGTCCACTGTCTTGATCAAAAAACAAGGACAAAAGTTACAGGTTAGTGAACCGCAACGGGAACTTTAGAAGAAAGAGAAATACTTAGATTTAACTTTAATTTTAACAATTTCCTGATGATGCCAACACGTTGAGCGTAAAGAAATATTTCAGTATTAGATGTAAATTTATTCAAATGTGAATTTCTTAATTAACTGAATTTCTTTCGATTCAAGGTGTTATCTATTGTAGTGTTAGAGCAAGGGAAGGGAGTATCTTCTTATAACGTGAAATGAAATAATCATGTGACACGGTTTTATAGATTTTTTTGAAGAAGAATCACAATATCACACTATTGATATTGTCCCTCAATTATTTTTTTAATTGAATCTAAAAAAAAGGGGGAACTGTTGTGATTTTTTATTCTAATAATTAATAAAATAAATTATTTAAACGATTACTATCATGGCAATAAAATTACTGTAACCAGTTGCCAGTATGAATAAATTGTATAATAAAAAGTAAATGAAATCCTGTTTTCATCCACTGAAAACAACCCGTAAAAAATAAGTATACTTTACTTTTGACAATTTTCGGACAATATCTAATGCAATCAACATATTAATATTCATATTTTCATTTACGGTTCCTAGCGCAAAATGACTAATAGAAACAATGGGAAATTAATTATTATGCAGAAATTTGGAAAAATAAAATGTGTACACACAGCCGGCAGAATTTATGAAGCATTTTATTAGCCATAAAGATCAAGTCCCCTTGTACTCGCGTCCCGCAGAACATAATTAAATAAATGTATTCATGGAAGTGTAAAAACGACGTCTCTTAATGTCATCCGATTTATGCTATATAAGCGCATGTAACCATCAAATTTAATTAGCTGACAAAAATGGACACATACAGATAACAAGTCATTTCGGTTGTTTAAAGACATTTTTAACTCGTGCGATAAGTCGACAACGTAACGGCTGGCCCCGTGAAACATCGAGATGTGGTCGAATTAAAAGTTTAAAAGCCCATTATGTAACGTTCAGCGTAACTTATCTCGGAACACATACCAGAGCAGGTCTCGAACAATAAAATTTTCGAGTTCCTGATTAACGTCTTAAAACTCTTTCCGGTGCCGGTCGTGTTTGGCTTCCCCGAGAAAAAAAATGACGAATATTATCTCGATTCTTTTCCTAGGCGTATTATCACCAATTTTCTTTAATAAAAATTCACTTACCACTTAATACACTGTGGTGAGTCAACGGTTGGGGATATAACAAACTCCTTGACAATATGTAGTGTAAAAGTGGATTATTTTTAACGCTGATGTTAAAAATGACTTTGCACACTTTATATCACACTTTATATTACTTTGAACGGCAATGTTAATAGCAACTGGTAACACTGATGTGATGAAACTGTTAATACTGAAAAGCAAATTACTTTTAACACTAATGTTAAAAGCGAATGATTTTCAACAGTAATGTTAAAAAAAATTCAACATTAATGATACAAACTAATTACTTGTGATACTATTATGTATTAATATTCGTCACATTGACACATTAGAATATGAGGAAGAAACATTTATGAATTTTTAAATATTACTTTAAAAATTCCGCTAGGTTTCGGGGGATAGTTTCGCAAACATATTAATAATAACTCGAATATTGTTAACACTAATGTTAAAAGAAACTTTGTTACATTAATGTTAAAAATGGAAACAAAATACAAATATTCCTAGGCAGTTCTTACTAAATTATATCAAGGATTTAACCGCCGAACTGAAAAATACATGGAATATGAAGGTCACGCAAAGATGTAAGGTTAATGCGGCTTGCAACGACATTCCATTGCTATTACTGATTTTGCATGTTGAGTTCTTTTTTATAGTGATTATTTATTGTTTGTTATTTTTTAGTAGTACTTTCTTTAAGATACAAATTGTACCTAAAACCATTTATTTGTACTAACAAAAATAAAAGTTTAATAATAAAACATTTGAAAAACAATGGGTGATTTTTTTGGAAATTGGAAAATAATCTTTTTTTGATTAAGAATATCAATAATCCCCAAAACCAACATACCTACGAATATTATTAGCACAGTATGAATTGCAATGGCAACTTTATACTGTTTTGAAACTTATAAATGTTTTCAGATCAGTTAGTTACGGGAGGGAATCAAAAACAAAAACGAAAATATAATTTTTTTGGATATCAAAGTGTTTTGCTCAAAATCGGCATATAGGTGTAAAATGTCATAGGAACATAATTTATTTGTGACATTTTTCGAAATATTAACAATTTAGGCCATTTTCTAGATTTTTTTTTGGAAAATCACAAATATGGCAGTTGCCAGATGTTGGCTGTCAACTTTGAATCGGTGAATTTTAAGTTACTTTGGAAGCAGAAGTGATTGTCACCAAAAGTTTTTATCAAACCCTAATATTAAAAAAAATCCCATATGTTTCCAACTTTATGGCGGACCCTGTATGTGCCTGTAATTAAAGTAATATTTCCAACAACGATCATCTCGGAACATTTCGTACATTTCTTATCCGCAACCCGTTTGCTTTCGCACATACTAAATGAGACTTACGGATTCACCACATCAGGGCTTATTTAATTCTCGGCTGCACAAAACCCTGCGGAGACCTGTTACACCCGCTGTTACGACGGCCTGCATTAGTATCAATATCCTCTTACAAATACGTATATAATCCAATACGGGGATCGGCGAGTAAAGCCCATTTAGAGTCAACCATTAGAGACGTACAAGCTCGACCACATCATCGTAAATGTGATGCGATCTCTTTAGCTGTCAGCGAACTCTGGACTTCGCGAAATGGTCATTTCTTCTCGGCGCAGAATATCTAATTCGGGATCTGCCGCGGGTTATTAAGTAGCAAATGTTGTGTAAAATATATAAATAAAAGTCCGTACAAATTATCTAGATAATCACGAGTAAACTGATAAATGCACATAAGTGCCTCTAAAGGGGGATTCTAATGTAGAGCGTCAATATTTTTTTGCAAATATTTACCGTGTGGTATTATAGGGTGAATGGATGTTTCTGGATTATTAATATTCGAGGTAATTACTAGAGCACGTAGGTTAATAATAGACAATCAGCACCGGTATTAACGCAACTGAAATATTGTTATAACGAGCCATCCAAAAAAACAAACGTCATCAAATCTGGTTATGAATGAGAGAAATACATATAAAGGTTATGTTGAAGCTCGAAACGATTGTTGTTGTCAAATGTTTTCCAAATGACTGTCATAATAATGTAAAATAAATCATGGTTGTCGCATAATGTAGCAGCCTTGACAATTGAATAATTTTATAAATTTAAGATCAAGAAATGAAACACGTCTTTTTTTGGTCGGCCAACTTTGAGGACATATTTTTTTTAGTATTAGTTAACCTGCTCTGATCGATCCATCATTAGTGTGCATGAGACGTCGAATAAGTTTGTAAAAATGTCGGGACAGCGTCCATCACATGTTATGGTGGAACGTTGGATAAACAATTTTGCGGAATTGACTTTCAATGACAGTGAACTGCGTTGTACCGTGTGTGACAGTGTACTTATGTAGCATGTAAAAACATATGTTTTTCCAGCATGTTGGTACAGACAAACATAAAGCTCGTGTAGGAGGTGGTGTGAGTGCGCGAAACATACAAAGAGAGTTTAAATTGGATTTAGCAAAATGACAGTAGAGTGTAATATTCCAGTCACCAAATTAGATCATCCCGAGTTCAGTTCAAGTTCTCCAGAACGCTGAGAGTGGAAAGTATGTGAAGTTAGTTTACCTGCAGAAACAACTGTTAAACGATTTTACATAGTGAGGACTGTGTGAGGACTGTGAGCACTGTGTGAGGACAAAAAAAAATATCGTCTCGGAATTGTACGATAAACCTATATAGCTTAGCGTTGACGAAACAAAGGATGTTAAAGGACAGAACATACCTAGCGTAGTGGTCGGGAAACTGATTCAAGTAAAATCCATGAAAGTACATATGTAAGCTTCAAGGACATATACTAATTTAATCCACGTCACATGTTTGGCACATGGGCTTAATAGAATTGCCTAAACTGTTACTCTAGTGTTGACAGCCTTGAATATGATACAAGTGAATGTGATACAGGTATTTGTAAAAGCAACATTCAGAAGAAAAACGTTTTCGGATGTTCTACCAAGGACATCACTACCAGCGTAATCTATTGTAACTGGTTGGGGCACACGGGTACAGACAGCTATAAGTGACAGAGGAGCTAGAGCTTAACTTTGGAATATATGGAACAGTTATTGATAAAATCTATGCAAACTCAACTGGCAGTACGGTCACATTATAACATAGGTTACCGTTTGTATGCATGTTCTGTGTCTTGTGATTATATTCCTTTGCCGATTAGTTAGGCTACAACAATTACCATCACATGTATAAGGTAAGACCTATTTAACATTTCGGAACGCACTCATAGTAGTATCCTGAAGCCGTCCCTTGTAAAACGAGGATCTATTATTAACCTCTGAGCTCTAGTAATTACAATTACTCTCACATGTGTATAATGAATCTCGATGAGGAAGGAGATGGTACCTTTTATGGCTATAAATTAGATTATTTACAAAATATATTATTATTTATATGTTATACTGGACTGGTGTATACGGTAAAGTAATGCAGCAATGATTTTATTATTTCTCAATTATGTACAGAGTGCCTAAAGTGAACTACCATTTAGCTTAACTTCATTTTATTGGTCCATCATTGGATCATCATTTATTGTTCAACACACTGCCTCAAAATAATTACTAATATCCACATCTAAAATGCGCGACCACATACAGCCAGTTACGTTGGACTTTGAGAAAAAACAAAACTTTTCATTGTTGTGCAACCAAGATCTCCCAGCTTCTCATCTACTGAACACGTTTGGGTCATTATGGGTAGAAAATGTTAAAGAACCAAATGTTGAAGAAACGGGACGCGCCACAGATATTGCATACAGCAGAGGTTGTACAACAACAACGTCTTACTCGGGACTACAACAATCACACCAATTGCGCAACTGGCTTTAGTGCTAGTTGCGCCTATGTGACGTCGCTGTAATGCCAGCTTTATTGACTTAATTAGTTAATTAAACAAAACATAAGTACATCATAATCTCATAAAAGTGATACCTATATCCGGCAAATGATTTACAAATAAAAGAAACAAGAGTGAACTTAGTTAACTTTTAGCAATATAACAAAATCTGATGATAAATCTGAGTAGTACAGTAGGTGTTAAAAATTACGCGGTTCTGATTTTTCTTTTTTTGTTACATTAAGAAGTATTTCCCAAATATTTTAGATACCGTCATATTTTAGACCTCTAAACGATACAGCTTTCTTTATTTCGTTACAAATATCCATTGAATATTTCGGCAGTTGGTGACACTAACCATATATCGATAATAACACTAGAATACATGTAAAATTGTGTTGTTTGGTGGAACTACGAGAACGTGCTTCACATTTATTTTTCCAGAAATAGATTGATTTCTAAATAGTCACAATGACATGGTGACCAGATTTGATAACCAGACGTGACAAGAAATTTAAGTCTATTTATATCAATATTTCTGGAATTAAAAATTTTTTTAAACTAGTGTAATTTGTATGCGACACGAATTCATGACAAGTTGCAGTAAATCTAAAGTACATAAATGCGTTTAAAAGGATCTAATAGATTACTTTTCAGTTTCTTACAGATTGAGATTATACTTTATTATTGAGGAAAATTATTGGTAATAACTGATAAACTAAAATAATTGAGTGTTACATCAGAAATCACGATTTGAAAAATCTGTATATTCGATACTTATTAGTTCAATATCGAATATACAATTAGTTAAATAATTCAATAGTTACATATTTTTTTATATATGTAACTGCCAATATTTTTTTAAAAAATATAGATAGAAATTTTGCAGCTAGGTACATAAGTGCGTACAGGAAAACTTTCACATTAATCTGCAAAAAAAAAACTAAACCGTCAATGGCAGATGTTCAGTCCATTTGTCAGTCACATTATCGATATTATTTTATTGGCGCTATACAAATATGGCATCTAACACATAACACATATCATAACCACTTACATATACATTCATCAAAGGTCCACGAGCGCCGTTCAAAGACCTTTCCATGCAGCGACACCTGTAATTCTCCGAAACGACGCTCACTTAGATGTATGACTCAAAAGAAAAATGTAAAGAATTTAATCATACTTCGTTTCGTATCATCCGTTTTTGTCAGATCAATAAAAATGATGATGCAGCATGTTGGATCTGTGAGAAGGTCTTAGGCGCCGCGCGTTTAGAAAGCGGACAGCTCGTTGAGCTGCGACCCAAGCCTTTTTACAGGTACATATTTTCAAGTTCCTTCTAACACTCTTAAATAAATTATTTAAATAAATTAATGCTATTGATTTATAGCATTCCAAATTCTTCAAAATTTAGAATCAGCAGATGAGAGGACAATACGGTTAAATTATTTTTTCCAAAACAATTTTAAAAACAAATTGCATAACTCTCAAAATGAAAAAAAGAAGTAACGAGACCAAACTGAATAAAACAAATATACATTTTTATTTTACGTACATTTTGCCCCTTTCAACTATTTGTCTTCTACTTGCAAAGATTACGAATCCGGTATGAATATTATTATATTCCATAAACCTAACGATTTATAATGAAATACAGGTTGTTCGAAAATTACAGAGATAACAACGAGGTTTTAGATTTACAGTTGCTCACGAAAGTCTAAATACACCCTATAAATATGCTGGATCAAAGAGATCAAAAAGAACTTCTGTAAAAAGAACTTTTTCCCAAAACGTTAGACCCTCATTTTCATATTTACGGACAAAGTCGAGTCTTTTCGTTTACTTCACTGATGTACAGTTTCCGTCTCGCAATATGTCCATGATAACTGTTTTTTCGTAGCAGTCGAGGGACAAATTCGGGATGGACAGCTTTTCCCTAGTTTGCTGTGATATCTTGTGCTATTTTCACGGCATTTGTTTGTGGTTCAGCCTTAATGCGGCTCACAATTTCCCTCTGTTCCCTCTGTGTTAATAGAGAAAGACGTTCACTGCGGGATTTTGTGTTTAGTGAACCCGTTGCAGCCCAATTGCGTAACACTGTCTGTACAGAAGATCTCGGTATTTTTAATGTTTTCGCGATTTCGCCTAAAGACTTTACCAAAGTTTCACTACCAGTTCCCTAATGTCAGTGGATATTTCTTTTCTCTTCGTTATTTTCGTACTCATTGTACAGATTTACGTAATAACTATATATGCGCAACACACACACACACTATACATGTCCTGCACTATAGATGTTTCGGGAAATTATTCACAATCGCACCGCCATTTTACGTCATGTATGTACATTTTCGTGAGATTGCGTGGCAGTTTTCTTTAAATATTTTGTCATTCTATATAAATTATCGACCTTTTTGTCAATTTTATGGTATTAAAATTTGTTTTAATATAAAACTATTATATTACTGGCAATCCCGTATTCTAACTATTTTACTAACTCTTTGATCCAGCATATTTATAGGGTGTATTTAGACTTTCGTGAGCAACTGTATAGACCTCCAAAGTTACCCTCAGAAAACCATCCTTTAATTATATTATGACGGCATTGATTATTTTTTGCAATCTGGGCGATATCATTAGAAATATCACTATTTTGGTAAAAAAATATTGCTTCTTGTGAAAAATGCGTAGAGCAAAATGGTGTTTGAATAAAACGGTTACTTGTAACTGCATTTCTAAGCTTTTTTGCTCAACTCACCTTTTTGATAAAATTTAAACTTTCGTAGGCGATGAATATATACTTTGATTACATCAATGTCTAGTCAAGTCAAGGCTGCCATTGTCATTTACTGTATTCTACTAAGTTTAAAGTTTAAGTATGCATAGTGCTAACTGAATTAAAAGTAGATAAACCGATTTGGAAATAACAATTTGATTCAACAACCACTTGCATTATAGATTTTTCACAAAAGACAATATTTGTTATCAAACCAGTGATCTTTCTAATGATATCACCCACGTTACAAAATTCCACCCACACAAAAATTATACGCGCTAAATGGCATCCTAACCACGGAAAATTATCAATTATAACAAGAGCCCAAATTTCAATCGTACATGCCGTCAAATACCAGGAAAAGACCGCAGCTCACGCATTTATAAACTCGCGAAGCTTAAAAATAATTAGCAATATCTTAGTAGGCCATATTTTTTAATGAAGCCGTGAAATAAGATCATAAACCATAAATAAACCTCTAAATAAGTCACACGTATTGGGTCATAACTTCTTATGAAATTAAAATATTCATCGTAGAGATTACTCACATGCGGCTGATAATTCGTATTGAATATATTATTGTTAACAGTTGACACGACGTTCAACTTTGGTATCCGTTGTGCGTTTAAATTGTTTTATAGTTTTTTATATATGTTGTATTTTATATAGAGACATCCAAAAAAAACCTCATCAAAGTTGGCCGAGAAAAAAAAATACGTATTTCTATTCTTAATCGAATTTATAACCTTATTTACTTGTCAAGACTGTCACATCATATAACAGCCATTGTTTATTTTACAAATAGTGACAGTCACTTGTCAAAAGTTTGACATAACCGAAAAGCTTAGACATGACCGCTATTTCCATCTCTCTCGTTCATAGCCAGAGTTGATGACGTTTTTTTTGGATGTCTCCATATATGTTGTTAATACGTCTTCGCAATTTTTAAGTTTTTGACAGTTCTTGTTTTTTTTTTTTTATAAAAATACTTCTTGCCTGAAGATGGAACTTTAATAGTTCCGAAACTAGCTGGAACAATAAAGAGAAATTACGGGTGAACACTTTTTTTTTGTTATAGTAATTATTCAATATTAAAAAATGGTATTTGGAAAATAGTTTTCAAATTATAAGACCCATTAGAAGAACCATGCGAGAAACTGGTATAAAACTAGAGTAATGCAGTTTATTTTTTACACATACCAAAATCTAGGGTCAGGTGGTAGGAATATACAAATAAAATGTGGTCAAGTCAATACAATACACTCACTTATACAAAATCCTCGTGAGCCTGAGGGACGCACGCAATCTTAAGGTCTCTAAACTTTACTATTCCAAGGAATGACATTTTCAACTTAGATAATATCGAAGTGTCCGATGTAGATAAAAAACTATACAGATATCTACAGTAGAAGTAAAAAAAATGCTCAGCCTTATGTGGAACCAATGTTAAACTAATTCAAAGCTGTATATTAACAAAATAAGTAGCATAATCCAGTATTCAAATTATATAACACGGATTACAAATGCAATATGAAATATGATCCGGGACTGGCGGATAAAAAAAATCCAGGATTACAACGACAAAAATAATCAGTACACATAACAAATGAGGAAACATTTAGAAGACACGAGACAACAAGGGGACAATCTAATATCCCCGGAATGCGTGTCCGACTTCTAATCCGCGCATAATCTCGAAACTTTTAATTATTGATAAGCACCTACATACATCAAGAGCCGCCGATCTAGCTGGCCGGGATCCTCCGGAGATGGTGTAAAGAGTTTAGACGCGGCTGTACCTGCCGGGCACTCGAGGGATATGCTGGGAAGTCGTTCGGTCGAGGCGGCAGTGTAGGGGGGCAGGAAGGAGGCCAGAGTGGCCGGACCGGTCCCTGTCGCTGATCGCCGATATCGGCTTCGGTCGCGCTTGGGATTCATCATCGATTCATTGATTAGATATCAGTGCCGGCTTGAGTATGTACGTGCGTCTGTGTGTGCGCGAGCGCTCACAACCGTTTATAGGTCCGGTACTTTGGGCCCTGATTATACAAAAATGTTAAAAAAACTAATCTGGAAATTATTTGTTCGCTCATTAGATTACGTGGAGTACGGAGCTGTGATAGAAATGAGTAGTACGAAGCTGTGATAGCTGTGCTTTCACAGCGCTATCAATTACGTATGGGATAGGTGCTAGCCCTATGCACTTAAAACGATGTTTATTGTGTCCCCACAGGATAATCATTCCATTAGTCCTGTATCCTTAAAAAAATTAAGGGCAGTTTCTAGTTGAGAGTCTGTTCCTTCTTTTGGTTCTATTGTTGTAGCCCCAAAGTTCGAATGCCTAACAGCTGCCAGTGCTGGGCATTCGCATAATATGTGGAAGGAGTTTTTTCCTGCTCTCCACATCTCCTGCAATCGAGATCACTTTTCACTCCAATTGTGGAGAGATGTCGCATGAGTGGGCAGTGTCCTGTGAACAGTCCAACTATCCATCTCAGCTGGTTTCTACCCAGTTTTATAAGGTCTATTGACTTATTCCAGGATGATCCGCCAATGAACATCCGCAATTGTTTCAAACCTGGGACTTTCGCCCAGTGAGAAACATGTTTTCTTCTTAATAGATCCTTTATGGTCCTCCTAGATGTCCGGTAGGCCAGACCGTAGGTGGGTTCAGGCCCTGTCAGTGGAACCTCAGTCCCTTTCTTTGCGAGAAAGTCCGCTCTTTCGTTCCCTTCGTGGCCTTGGTATCCTCTTACCCACTTGTGAGTGTATTTTCCGCTAGTTGTATTAGCGAATCCATACAGTTTTTAACTGACTGGGAATTCATTTCTACTGCTCCCAGGGCTTTGAGTGCTGCTTGGCTATCGGAGATAATCTGAATTCTCTTATGGAATAGTAAGTAGAGTAGAGAAATTACCCTTAAGGTACGATACAGCTTTGTGCAGTACTTTAATGGTAGGTATAATACGAAGTTCTGTGTGAAGTGATACTAGATGATATACATTATCGTTAAATAGTGAGTAAACCTCCTCAGCCCTAAAATATCACAAATGCTACAAATGCTACATAAATATTTATTTGTTTTAATAGAATGATAATGGAGGAGAATTGAAACATTTGGCATAGAAACATTCATATACAAAAATGCAACACTTTTCCACACACCGAACCACTTTGTTTTTGCACTCAACGCACTCGTTTCGCCAAGCATGGCGCATATCGCCAAGAGGTGGTTAAAACTGAATGACAAAATATTGATTTTACCATATGGAGCAAATACAACACTTTTTAGGAAGGGTAGGTTTTTGGAGATATCGCTGCTTATTCATCTGGAATGGCCTGTTCTAACTCTTCAACAATTTAAGGCCTCTTTCTGTAAATTCTGGTTATTAGAAGACCCCGTCAGAAGGAACCTTGAAGGTAAGCGTGGGGATCATTCCACTGCTGCTGTTCAAAAAAATTTTTGAAAATTAAAAAAATTAACGCTGCGATATTGGAAATCTGAGAATATATTCCATTTAAAAAAAGTAAAAAAAAACACAGCCCCAATACTTAATTTGGGCAAGTAAAAACATTCGTAAAAACATCCCTACGTAAAAGTTTCGTTTATTTTGATTGAAAAGTTTATGTTTCAGATTGAAAGGTGTAAGGCGCTAAAAACTGTATTCCGCATCAAGACGACACACAAGATAGAAATTTCAGCCCTATAATATTTGTAGTCCTGCCAAAATGTTTAATTTTAGATTCTTTGACGCGGACTGATTCAGAACTTGACCACGTCCTTCAAGAATGATCACCTGAGTATTTTTGTCTTCGCTCCAGACGATCCTTCAAAAATAAGTCTGAGACTTATCTACTATTAAATAAACGTAACAGTAAGAATAATTTTAATAACAGCAAAACATAGAATTGCTACAAGACCTTCATCAATATGTTTTATAGTATATAAATATGCAGACATATGTAAGTATATACACGATGTCTTAAAATGAATTGCAAACAAGACCATGCACTAAGTGTTTTGTACTTCTTCCGCAATCTCTACCGCGTTTACACACCATTGCCACACTCTCTCTCAGACCAAAGCTCCTCTCATATTATATTTACTCGTGCTCGAATGGCCATCAACAGCGTGGTGCGCCAGGTATCGATTTTTTTCAGGCGATACAAAATGTTTTAAATATAACCCTTAATTATGTAATCATCAGTGACGTATCTGAAAAAATACTTCCTGGAAAGAAATTACAAGCCGATTATAAATATTACTTGAAGGTAAAATAAAAAACAGAATTACAAAATATCATTCCGTTCAAATCGCCTTGTAAAAAACGTTCACTAGTCCTCCAAGTATTGGCCCAAGTGTTAAAAACCTCATTAAATTAAAAATAACATATCATAAAGGGAGATTTCCTGGATTCGCCAGCTCGGTAACTGAGACCAGACGCAACAATAAAGGCGAATCTCGATTTACGCTCGACCGGCGACGGTCTGTTTTTTCTTTCTACAGAAAAACGAAACCGATACGGTCGGCGAAAACACAGAGGAAAAAATGGGCAGGATCAAACACTTATCGGAATTCGAATAACGGAGTTATTCCTTGGTGCACACTCACCGATGTAAAACGATATATACAGTGCGTCCATAAAGTGACGCATAAATTCATTATTAGCTAAATGAACAATATTATTGAAAATTCCCGAGACAGGTCAATTTTTGATTGCGATTTACTATTTTGTCACATACTAATTTAATATACAGGGTGTCCCACCTTCGAGTAATGACGCCACCACCGATTTTTTTTAAATGGAATACTACATTTTTTTTTTCAAGTTTCGGATGACCCTGGCCGAGCTGAGTCCAAAAATGTATCACAAGTTGCTTCTATCTATTACAGGGTGGACAACAATACATAAAGTGTTTATGAAAAATTTCATTAGAAAGTTATACGTTTCTGTATTTTTAGAAAAGTCACAATAAATGCTCAAATTGTTCTCCGTTGACTGCTAAACAATGACCGAATCGGGCAATACATTCGCTTCTGACATTTTGTAACATAGCAGGTGTTATGTTTAACGTTTCTTGCCTGATTCGATCTTTGAGCTCACGGATGTTCTCGGGTCTATTAGTATAAACTTTAGATTTCAAATAACCCCATAAAAAGAAATCTAGTGGAGTAAGATCAGGTGATCTAGGGGGCCATTCCACTGATCCTCTTCTTCCTATCCACCGATCTGGAAAGGTTCTGTGTAAAAACTCGCGCACAGCTATAGCAAAATGTGGTGGTGCACCATCCTGTTGAAACCAAATTCTGCCGTCTAAAGTATTGGCTATTTCAATATCAGGAAATAGCCGGGTCAAGTCAGGAATTAATGTATATTGTAAAAAATTCAGATACAATGCTCCTGTCAAATTTTCATCAAAAAAAGTATGGACCAACAATTCTATTTCTCACAATACCAGCCCACACATTGACCTTTTGTGGATGTTGCGTATGGTATTCTTGCATCCAGTGTGGATTTTCCTGAGACCAGTAGCGGGTGTTTTGCCGATTAACATGCCCGTTCAAAAAAAACGTTGCCTCGTCAGAAAATAAAATATTAGCAATGAAACCGTTATTTTGATTATTGTGGTCCATCATGTACTCGCAGAATTCAGTTCTTCGGTCAAAGTCGTCTTCAGCCAATTCATGGATGAGGCGTACTCTATAGGGATGGTATTTTACCTTTTTAAAAATATTCGATACTGAAGACTTTCCAATATTCAAATCCCTAGATACTTGCCGTACTGTACAATGTGGATTTTCTAGTGCCGACAAAATTACGTCTTGTTGAACATTTTCATTAATTTTAGGTCTACCTTGCCTTGGTGCATCCCTCACGTGTCCTAATTCTCTGTATTTTCGCTCTATTCTGCTTACTGTAGATTGTGAAACAGGTTCACGATCTGGGTGCATTTCATGGAATAATCTACACACCTCTTGTTGAGTCCGCATTCTGTCGCCAACACCAATCATCATTAGAATTTCAATCCTATCCCTTTCATTTAAAGGCATTTTCAACAAAACGTTTTAAATAAATTAGATTTAGGTTTCACTTAAAGTACCTACTTTGAAGCGTTAACAATACAAAAGTGAACTCTAAATAGCCGTTTTTAATATGGCAAAAAATGACAATGACAATCAAAAAACAAATGACAAAAAAATAACGAACCACGTATCGCGCCTCGCGTCATTCGCGCGTCTTGTCCAAACTGGTGTTTATTAAAGTAGTTGTATTTTTGTATCACAATAACGTTAATTTAATTTTTTTTAGTGCGTTTAATCAGCAATACATAATTTGTAATTTTTGTACTGTTGTCCACCCTGTAATAGATAGAAGCAACTTGTGATACATTTTTGGACTCAGCTCGGCCAGGGTCATCCGAAAATTGAAAAAAAAATGTAGTGTTCCATTTAAAAAAATCGGTGGTGGCGTCATTACTCGAAGGTGGGACACCCTGTATATTAAATTAGTATGTGACAAAATAGTAAATCGCAATCAAAAATTGACCTGTCTCGGGAATTTTCAATAATATTGTTCATTTAGCTAATAATGAATTTATGCGTCACTTTATGGACGCACTGTATATGGTCGCATTCCGGTGAGAGGAGCAAGGAGGGGGTTCACTGTGATCGAAAGATTATTAACGACTGTACAGGGCGATCCGATTAAAACTGCCAATCTATAATCCCTTAACTGATAACAGACATAAATGAAGACAGGTAAGTTTGAACCACTAAAAAATAAGTGTCTAAGGAATCACTATTTATCTCATTTATGCAATTTATTAATAGTTGAACAGACTAAATTTCTAAAGAAACAAAAGAAATTTCGAAAGAAAATTTGACATCTAAGTATAATTAAGAAATATGAATATAATTTTGCTTTTATTAAGCAAACTGAATTAAGAAATATTAACAGCATTGCTTTCTTGTTCATCCAATAAATATGAGAACTTATCTAACATTGTGCTTAGCTTAAATAATAAAATACTGGGGGTGGAATAAAAAAATTATGGTGTGTGATATTGACCTTAGGTTTTCTGATCACGTGAAGAATCAAATAGAAAAAGAAAATAATAAAATTTTAAAAGACCTACTACAGATTCAAACTATGTTCTACTACTACTACTACTTGTATGCAAACGGAGCTATTATAGACCTGGAGTTACGTAAAAAAAATATGTGAAAGCCAGGTGCATAAAATTTTAATTATTGTCGCATAATGTACTCTATGGGCTAATAATTCCATTTTTCTTAATTGAAATTAATTTTAGAGATGTACAGTGGTTACTAAAGTGAGTAGAAACCAAGTATTGCATAAATAATACAGCATGCCATTTTAAATAACGACGTTAGTATTCATTTCCGGTATATCTGAAAGTGACAGAAAGTTATCATTTTAAATGTGCAGAGTATCCCTGAAAACCCACAGATACAAATTTTAGATGGTTACGTTTTTGTATTTTGCGATCTTCTCTCGTTCAGTCTTCTAAATGTTGTCGGTAAGTGGCACTGTAATATATATGATGATCCCTCTTTGTTTTCCCTTGTTTATTATAATTATTTTGACATTTTTATTTTTGAACACGATAGTAAACAAAATTTCGAAGGTGGTTGCGAAAATAAATATTTCCGGAATTTCTCCTACTTACACAGTACACACGTATGTCAAGTTATAGGAAACAATAGAGAACATACCTATTATAATGTGGAAGGCCTGCTCCTGCCACATCAACCTAGGATTCTAACTAGAGCCCGGCGCAATGGTGGGCAATGACCCACCGTTTTGGAGTTATTTGAAAAATATCTTCACCTTTGATTATTTTTATGGAAAAAGAATATCCTTACTTCTGATTGGATCATCTTTCTGATGATTTTTTTCAAATAACACTGGCACACAAAAAAAAGTGTTTATTACTTTTGACCAGACCCATCTAGGGTTATGTATGCGCTGAATCCGAATTTGAGGTCAGTTTAACCCGTACACCCTCAACATTTTGAGTAAATTGCAAAAAAACCGCTAAAAATCGCTAAAAATAGCAAAAAAATGCAGTTATGCAAGCGAGAAATTTTTTTACGAACTAGATCAAGTATGTTTATTATGTACATATTTCGATGCGCTGAATCCGAATCTGACTTTGATATAGCTCGTCACCCTCCAAATTTAGAATAAATTGCAAGAAACCGCTGAAAATCGCTAAAAATCGCAAAATCGCTGAATCCAAATCATAAGTTGATTTAGCTGATAGACCCTCCAAAGTTAGAGTAAATTGCGAATAACCGTTGAAAATTGCTAAAAAAATCGTGAAAAATTGCAATTATGCAAACGAAAAAAAAATTTCTTAAACTAAATCAAGTATTTTTCTTATGTATTTGGATTCGCTGAATTCAAATCCGAAGTCAGTTTGGCTTGTACACCTTCCAACTTTAAATAAATTGCGAAAAAACGTTAAAAATAGCAAAAAATCGTAAAAAACAGTCATGAAGTAGTAGATAATATCAAAAAATAGTATTGTTCTTACTCACAGTAATAAACAAACCATGATTCCTTTCAAATTATACTATAATATCTATAGACTGTAATTAGAATTTAAAAAAAACGACCTTCCTTGATTTTACACTGTTCTTCGCTTGTATCGAACTCTTTTTTCTTCGAATGTTCTATGCAGTAGGTTTCTCTTTCGTTTTCTATTTTCTCTCGTTATTTCTCTCTTTAAAGTCCAGCAAAAATCGGCCATCATGTTGACATTCCATCTTCCTTGATACCAATTCTCCATTTCACTTATGTCTTGATGAAATCGTTCTTATTCTTCACTGTAGTCGATACAAGCGAAGAACAGTGTCAAATCAAGGAAGGTCGTTTTTTTTTTTAATTTAAATTACAATCTATTGATGTTATAGTATAATTTGAAAGGAATCATGGTTTGTTTATTACTGTGAGTAAGAACAATACTATTTTTTGATATTATCTACTACTTCATGACTATTTTTTACGATTTTGGCTATTTTTAACGTTTTTTGCGCAATTTATTTAAAGTTGAAGGGTGTATAAGCCAAACCGACTTCGGATTTGAATTCAGCGCATCAAAATACATAAGAAAACTTGATTTAGTTTAACATTTTTTTTCGTTTGCATAATTGCAATTTTTCACGATTTCTTAGCAATTTCCAGCGGTTATTCACAATTTACTCTAACTTTGGAGGGTCTACCAGCTAAATCAACTTGTGATTTGGATTCAGCGCATCAAAATACACAAAAAAACATACTAGATCTAGTTCGAAAAAACATTTTTCGTTTTCATAACGTTTTCATAAATTTTTACGATTTTTAGCGGTTTTTTGCAATTTACTCTAAATTTGGAGGGCTGACAAGCTAACTCAACTTCAGATTCGGATTCAGCGCATCGAAATACATAATAAACATACTTGATCTAGTTCGTAAAAAAATTATCGCTTGCATAACTGCATTTTTTTGCCAGTTTTAGCGATTTTTAGCGTTTTTTTGCAATTTACTCAACATTTTGAGGATGTACGGGTTAAACCGACCTCAAATTCGGATTCAGTGCATCGAAATACATAACCCTAGATGGGTCTGGTCAAAAGTAATGACCACTTTTTTTTTGTGTGCCGGTGTAATTCGAGAATAACTCGAGAATGGTGGCTCGTTGCCGACCATTGCGCCGGGCTCTAAATCGATAACTGATATGGTCTTACAAGGCACGTTTGCGGAAGAGCTAGAGATTACGTAGTTACAGTGCATCAAACATAGCTTTGCCTCTGGCCGCAGTAGACAAAACCTGGAATTGTGCTCATTTCTTTTGTAGCTGCAGCTTTGACCGCTTCGAGAGATACACTCTGCTATTGTTTGTTTGTGGGTATGGTCATTCTACCTCGTAATAGGTTCGTTATGCACAATTCGCGGGCAGAGTTATTATTGGTGTATTGTATTAATTTTCTACTTATTATTTAGTGTGTTTTTTCATTTATCTAATCTGTGGGTCAGATATTTTACCTAGTTTACTTTCCGAATTTGTTTCCATTTACAAACCGCTCCCCCACCTCAAAACAAAATTACCTAACAATGGCATAACAATGTTTATCAAAACAATTGCACGACAACAAATTCATGTCAAATTATATCAAAATGCATAACGGAATTTCAATAGAAGAAATAAATATTTGAGGTCAGTCGGGGATGTCAAGGTTTGACTAACACCGTTAGCTAATATTGTTTGTACAAATGCTACAAGGAACAAGGTGTTTGTAATAAGCGTTTCATTCAAAATCTATACAAAACCGTATTTTCATTCACACATTCTATTACGCAGCCGGCATTGTTTGCCGTGTTTTTATTTTGTGACATGTCGATTGTCTAGGCGTTATTTTTTCAACGGCAGCTCCTCCAAATAAAAAGCGAATGTTGTAAACAAGTTTCAAATTGTTCACGCCACTTAGCGCGTTAGCCCTTGCCGGTAATTGCTAAATCAAATTTATTTAACTTAACATGACCAAGCATTTTCTTCATCCATATAGCCGCGCATAATGCCTGTAAGTAGAAAGTCCTGTTCGGTAAATAATAATAAAGAATTAAGTGGACTCGAGCCGCGGTACATAAATTAAAGTAAATAAAGTTTTGGGTAATTAAGTTTGCTAACGATATTTATTAAGGTCGAGATTGTGACGATATCATTTTGAATATCCTCATGTGTCAATATGCATTATGAATGCGTCAAATTATGTGTACATTATAGTTTGCTTAGACCTGATGAATGGTTTTAAGAGGCAGGATACATAAATTTAACAAGGGGACATTAATTGTTGGGAAATTGAAAGGGAACTTTTGATTAGGCATCTTAAATATCTAGATTAGTTTTCATTGTGTTGTTTAAGAGCAAATCAATTATGTAGGAAGCGTATTTAGCAAAGATTTCTCTGTTATAAATTACACTGTTCTGCATGAAAATCCTCTCCGCCAATTTCGATCATTCCTACCTATGTAATCCTTACACTGATCTGTAAATTGTCGTATAACGTAACAAAATCTAGAGACCATCAACAACATATTTTGATTGATTGCAACGCGGGTATAAGGATGGCGACTGTTTATTGACTCTTCGAAGACAGGTCTGAAGGTAGTTTTATTGTCTAATGGAAACGAACAACCATCTGTTCCCGTGGGTTATGCTGTAAATATGAAAGATACGTACAAGTACATGTGTATATTACTTCGAAGCATAAAATACAAAAATCATAAATGGAATATCCGTGCCGATTCTAAAAGTAGTTGCACTACTTACAGGACTGCAAAGTGGCTACACCAAATATTGTTCTTTTTATGCGACAGGGATAGCAAAGCCAGAAACCAACATCATGTCGTTAAAGAATGGCAGTTGCGTGAAAAAAATTGCGCCCGGTCTGAAAAATGTCCTTAATGAACCCTTAGTAGAGCAGCAGAAATTTTATTTACCTCCGCTGCACGTACAACTAGGGCTTATAAAAATATTTTTAAAGCCTTAAATACAGAAGGAAATAATTTTCTGTATTTGAGACGGAAATTCGCGCGTATAAGTGAGGCAAAGTTTAAAGAAGAAATCATTCTCATTTGGAATTCTTCCCTGACAATTTAGGTGCAGTTTCAGACGAGCACGTCGAAAAATTTCATCAGCAAATTGCTCAAATGGAAAAGCGGTAGGTAGTGGAAAATGGACCCCAAACTTGTTAGCGGACTACTGTTGAGTCCTTGATGACATGAAACCGATACCGGCCAATACAAGCGGAAAAACAAACAAAATAATTTATTGATTGTATTATATTTTTTTCGATACAAAATGAAGTACTTTGTATAAAAAAAAGTTAATTTGTTTTTAATTTTAAATCTTCGAAAATTCACTAGATTCCTTATGTAATTAACAAAACACTGTTGCTATGTTATTAACAAAAGTTGTTCGGAGCGATAAATTCTACAAGTTTGTATTATATTTTGATGTATTATAGGAATCAACATTCGAAAAAATATTTTTGTTTATATAAATTATTGTTGTTTTAAACTTACACCCACTTATCACCCACAAATATAAAAAATGCCAATTTCATATACTATAGCACACTATGCATAAATTATAAATTTAAACTTGATAATTTCGACGAAGCAAATTGTCTCAAAATGTCTTGTTTATTATGCTTTATAAATTAACGTGTATCTAAACGTCTAATATGTAGATGATAGATGTGTAACTGTGTTTTAAAACTTAACATTTTAACAAGATCGGTTTACTTTCATCTACCTGTGAGATATTCAGAACATTTGTAAGAAACAAGAATAACCAAAACAATTTATTTCGTAGAAAATATCAAGATTAATGTATAATTTATGCAATGTGTGTTACGGATATATTAAAATGGCATTTTTTGAGATTTGTGGATGATGTTAATTTCAATATTTTTAATATTCTTTTAAAATGTTTTAATATTTACGTTGCATCAATATATATATATTGATGAAAATAAACCCATATTGTTGAAATTTTGCACACTTCTATAAATTATCACTCTGAACAACTTTTATTAATATCATTTTGATGCAACTTTAACATAAAAAGCACTTTTTATTGGCAAACATGAGTTATTTGTAAACTAAGGTAATTAATTAATTTTTCGAAACTAAAATAATGCCACTTGATTTCTATTGAAACAGAGTTGAACACTAAAAGATGAAATTTGAACTCAACAACTGGTGCGTCGATCCGTGGACATGCTGTATCTATATGCATGGTCAAGCCAAATTATGAATTTATTTTCATCGATAATGAAAATAAATGAATGGAAATTTCGCACTTCTAAAAATATAAAGTAGGTATCGTCAATAAATTTCTTCGGGGTCTATAAATATTGTGTGAAAGTATTCGTCGTCTTTGATTTAGTATGATTTTTACAACTTTTGAGTCCTCAAAGAAATTTTCGGTAAAAAAAAAATGTAGAAATAATCCAAAAATTCCATGAATGCTAAACATTCAGATCAACGAAAAAATGGGATTGTAGTACAAATTTCCAATAAATAGCAATTCCTATAGCAACGATCTATCATATTTTACGCAAAAACTTCAACATACAGTTGAAGGTTTCACCATGCGAAACTGAACAAGTTTTGAAGCTGACATCCTAATTTCTTGCCGACATCAGAGTAAGCTCGGTAGAAGAAAGAATTTTTTATCTGCACGCGATTATCAAATATAAATCGATGATTTCAGCACATATCAAGCCAAGTAACTTACCAACTTTAAGAACATTATTTATTTCGTAGGTTCGTTAAGTACACATAAATTCGTTTTTAGTTTAGTTCGAGAATTCACAATGTGTTTAATCCTCAGATGTCGAGTTTTAAAGAAATAATACCTGTACTGTCTACCCTGTAATCCAATATTATGCCATCTTTGCTTCAGTAGGGAATTAAAGCAGTTGAACTCTAAAAGTACTAAAAAATATTATCAGCTTACTTAAAGCGATAATTTAAGAAAGTGCATCCGACTTGGTGTGTCATTAACTCATAGGCAGTGGCGGATCATGCAATTTTGTGTTGAATATCAAATGCAAAAAAAAACATATTTATACCGGTTAGGAAAGTGCAAGATTTCAAAGCCGAGAATTAATAAATAAGAAAAGAATAAACTCTGACAGATGGAGGAACTGACAGAGAAATATTATATCCATAGTTGCCAGACTAGCATGTCATTTGAAAACTTTATGGGCATTATTCTCTGTCTTTCGTGATAGGGTAGCAATAAAATATGTAGGCGGGACGCCCCGCCCATAAATTATAATGCGCACGTGTGAATTGAATTATTACATCGTTATTGGTCTACTGAAAAAAAGCACTTGAGTATTCCTTGCGTACGCAGTTGGTATTTTAGGCGATTCCATCGTTGGGCCATTTTTTATAAACGGTTCCTTAGATGCAAACAAATATTTAACAAATAAAACAAACTGTTTACGGACATGAACATGAAAGACCACGAAATTTAAATGATTTACGGGCCAGAAGTGTACAAGTCCTAAATTGTTACGCTTAAGAAATGTTATAACGCGTAAGAACTGAGTTTTACGATAGACTAGGGTTTTGCGAAGAACAAAGGGGCGACATTTTGAACCACTTATTCAATAGGCTTTTTTTCTTTCTTTCGTCTTATAACCGGGTTGATTTATATTTATATCTTTTTATTTTTTATAAAACTTCAATTTTATTTTCTTGCAGACCGGTTAGTTAAGGAATACAAAAATTTGAAAATAAATACAATTATGTTCGTACACTTCTATTGTGTATAGGATAATATTAAGTCAGAATTTCGTTTCATACAGCTAAGTCGATGTACACCCTCATTGCTGCGAAAAAGTACTGAGTCCGACTCACTCAAATTCGTTAGGTGATAGGCGGTGTCTCTCCACCTCCACATTCCAATTTCTGTTAACGCGCAGGTAACGTTTTACATCATACGTTTCTAATACGTACACAAGCGTGAAACGCTGGTGCATCTAACTGTCTTTGTCTGTCCTTACTGGTGTCTTTTAACTTATTCTCTTCTACACATGTATCGCCAATATGTAATGGTGCAATTTCCTATGGTGTATACTAGAAAGAAAGAGAATTCTGAATTGCAAAAACACTTCGAAATATAAAAAAAAACATTATTTGTACAAAAAATCCATTCTCCTGTTCATCCTGTCATTCTTGCAAAAACTTGGATTACACTTTCACAATTTACAATCTTATGCTTAACTTATGAAGTGAATCCAATCAACTCTGTTGCATTGTCTTTCTAGTTAATACTACGACGACGACAGAGATTCTTTAGAGATTCGGAGATTATCTTTATTAATTGACATTAAGATACAACACAAACCGCCCTCCCCCTTATTGTGTATAACAAAAACACCGTCAAGTAAGTGAACATAAACTCAATATTTGATTTGGTTACACCTAAATTTTCACAAATTTTTAATATTTTCCTTATATTCTATTTTAATATCCCCCTCCCGTACCATAAGGAGGGAGGAGAAGAATAGGAAATTTTTATAGAACTCTGTTCACTCTGTGATTATTAAATTACAGAGTGAACATACATAATATACATTACATAATAATTTCATCAATTTAGAATATTTCTCTTACATCGTTTGCGAGACGAGGAAAAATTATATTACCCCCATTTATTTCGCAGCCCCATAATGCAAAATACAATCAGCTCCAGACCTTATCATGGAATACACGAGTTCGAAATTACTTTAAGTCTATCTTATGGCGTTTTCTAGTTACCAAAAAGGTTGATAGACAGACAGACCAACAGACCGATAGACAGACAGAAAATGTAGTTACCTAAACTAAAACTTAAAACCTCTACGTTTCAGAAAATGTATGCCTATTTAGTCAATTAAAAATGTTTTCATGAATATTATAGCATCAACTTCACTCCGTGGATGTGAAAGTAAAAACAATAACAAGAAACTCCTTTGGGTCAAGTAACGTGGAGATTATATTGCAAATCCAGTAACTACGAATTAGAGACATTCACTTCAATGGTCTTACTAAAAAAAAAATATATTTCGCAATTTTTCTGTCCCGTCTTTTCCAATCATTTTTTTTTATATTTTACAAGTGCAGTTATTTTACTGAGTCAGTCAACTCTTTATCCATCAGCGTCCCGTGTTTCTTCTTCGGCTGTCACCTCCTAGAATCGGCCCTGGGTGGAGATCCTCCTCACCGAGACGTTGTAATGTATTCTCCGGATGATGCCTCAAAGAGCGTATCTGCTCAGCTAAAACTGGTCTTGTTTATGATAAGCGTGAAGTGTTAACCTCGAATTTACACTCATAACGTTCATAAATGATATTAACTGGACCAACCTAACAGGGAAAACGACACGATGGTTAATTTGCATTTTACGATTTGCGTATTTAATAAAGTGTAGTAATGCTGATGATTAATGAACTGACAGTAAATAAGTATAATAAGTAAATAAGACAGTTAAATACCGAAAATATTTATATAGATTTTGTTATGCAGTGAGGACATAACGGCTTGGATAAATTCAATATTTTCCAAATTAAAATTATTTTAGAAAAATCATTGCAAAAGTCAATTTCTATTTTCAATCGCGCGTCTTACGCTATAATTATAAGTAGCAGTGACGTCGTCACTTTTTTGTACGTAACGTCATCGATCTTTTTTTTTTAAATAAAACATCCTACATTTTTTTTACTTTTGGATCCTCCAGTAACAGCCAATTTAAAAAATGTGTAATACTTATGATCTAAAGCCACTTAAAATAACTTCAGATCATAAGCGTCATGCATTTTTGGAATTGGCTGTTGCTGAGACTCTAAAAATGAAAAAAAAAAAAACAATAAATAGGGTGTTCTATTAAAAAAAATATTGATGACATCATGCACGAATAAGTGGTGACGTCTATTGGCCTCTATTTATTTGTGAGTTAGGTTGTTTATATGTTAGATTTTAATGTTTATTTTATTATCTGAAGATATGTTTCGTGTTCTTTATTATGTATACATATATAGGTACATATATACAGTCCCACAATTATGTTAAAACTTAGTACGTGTATATGTTCTATGTGGCGGTTGGTGATATTTCAGTTAGCCATATCTTGAAAACGACGGATGGGACCCACTTCACTTTTTAGGTGATGACTATACACCTCTTACAGAAAGGATTTATAGTGAAAAAACCGTCAACAAAGTTTGCGAAAAAAATTTCAAAAAACCTGGAGCCCTCCCTGGGATCTCAGTAACGCTCTGTGGAATATTTGCAGTAATTTTTTTTTTCATAATCTAGAAACAAATATAAGGAGAGGTTTTTCGATTTGTTACAAAAATTTTTTTTTCAAAATGTTATGGCCATTTTAATTTTAATTATATAGGAACATTTTGTTTCCCAAAATTGAACCATTTGAAAATTGACCATAACATTTTGAAAAAAAAAATATTTTGTAACAAATCGAAAAACCTCTCCTTATATTTGTTTCTAGATTATGAAAAAAAATTACTGCAAATATTCCACAGAGCGTTACTGAGATCCCAGGGAGTGCTCCAGGTTTTTTGAAAATTTTTTTCGCAAACTTTGTTGGCGGTTTTTTCACTATAAATCCTTTCTGTAAGAGGTATATAGTCATCACCTAAAAAGTGAAGTGGGTCCCATGCGTCGTTTTCAAGATATGGCTAACTGAAATATCACCAACCGCCACTGCATAGGTGATATTAAAAGGGGTGTTTCGTATAAACTTCTTCGTTTAGAGCCCTCCCTTCAAAGTTATTCGTACATACAAGGTGAACCAAAAATACAGTTTTAATTTTTTATCTCAATAATGGAATAACCTAAGAATTTGATGAGATTTGGTGTGTGTCTTTTACTGACAGTAGGACATTTTATGGTATTTTTTTACATTTCCTTTACACATGAGGTTGGAACAACCAACCCCCTATTCATTTTTGTGTCATTCATTCAACTTTTTTGTGGGTTGGTTTTTAACACTATAAAACTTGAAAAATGTTTTGCCTCTTTCTATTTTATCGCATATGCAACGGTTATCAAGGAAATAAAAAACTCGCTTTTTTGTCCTGTTTGAACCAGCTGTTGCTGTCACTTTAATATTTATTTTAATTGCACTTTACAAAGTATTTTTGCATTTGTCCAATGGAAGTTAGTTAGTTCACATACGTTATTCATTTTCTTAAAAAGTTTTGCAACAGCACAGAAAAAAAATTAAACTACACATAACTAACTTACTAACTTACATTGAATAAATACCAAATACTTTATAAAGTGCAATTAAAAGAAATATAAACATGACACATGCCTACTACGAGTTTTTACTAATTTATATCTACAGTTAAAACAGGACAATAGAACGAGTTTTATTTTTTTCCTTGATAACCGTTGCATAATCAAGTAGAAAGAGGTAAAACAGTTTTTGAAAGAGCTGTGCTAATCGTGCATATTTTTATAGTGTTAAAAATTCACCCACAAAAAAGTTATGACACAAAAGTAAATAGGGATCGCTTGTTTCAATTCCGTGCGGATGCAGATGGAAAATAAAAATGTTACCTTAAGATGTATTTCTATTAGTAAGACACACACACCAAATTTCAAATTCTTACGTTATTACGTTATAGAGATAAAAAATTACAAATGCATTTTTGGCTCGCCTTGTATGTGCGAAAAATTTTACAGGGAGAGCTCTAATCGAAAAAGTTTATATGAAATACGCCCTTTGAAATCACTTGTGAAATACACCTTTTAAAAGTTTTAACATACTTATGGGACATCCTGTATATGTAATGTTATACCAGCGTTACTCTTATTTATATATATGTGAGTGATTTATATGCGATTTATTTATGAAAACATGCATGTCTAGTTCTTTCTTAGAAACTATGTGATGCATTTTCTGTCTAATCAGTCATCCAAATGTCCAAAATTAGGAGCAAAAAAAATGCGATTTGGCTTATTTTTAGCTCTTCATGTCTAGTTCTTTCTGAGCTGTTACCTTTTTTGAAAAACCCAACATGGCGGACCTCAAAATGGCCATCATATGCTGAAATACTGATATAAAGGAAACGAGAAATAGAGAAGAAAGGTAAAACGATTCGATGGAATCAATGAAAATACTGACTTTTTTTGTGTTTTGATGCACTGAAACCAAATTTGGTGTTGACATCGCTCCATGGGGTCAGAATTTTTTTCTACAAAAAAAAAAAATTACGAGAAAAACGGTATGACTTTAGTAAGTTTATTTAGATTTTAATGTTATTGTCTGTTCTTGTTGCGTAGGTGTGTTTATTTTATTTTGTTTTTGACATAATTTTATATCAGCATTACTTTATTTTATTTATATGCAAACACATTGTTAGTATACCTTTAGGTTCCTGACGATGAATATTGCCGAAACGTTGGTAAAGAAATAAACGTTTTTCCCAAGAATTTCTCACTCTTCTCCCGCTAATATTACTATGGTATTCGCGATTTTCTGAATACCCCGGTACAGAAGCCGCCGTGTCAGAAATATTAGCATTTAAATAGTCACCAGCATGTTTATTCAATACAATGCAAATTGATTTCCCTCCCCGGCCAAGATTCCATTGTGTCCGTTCGGTAATGCCTAATTTGCTTTTAATTTAATTAGGTAGCAGAAAAGCGCTGCGGGAGCCATTACATTCCTAGATTTAATTATTGTGTTTACTTTATCTCTCCTTTCTCTGTAATCATGTAATAAACTATTTAAATAGTTAGAGTTAGCAGCATCTCCGTGTACTTATTAGGCCTTGGTGGCTTTTAGCGGCCAGCCGAGAAAACGAATAAATCGACTTGGGACACTCTTTCCCGAGATCGGTTTGTCGGTATTCTATTCAGTTTTTTATAGGTACACGTCTGTTATTGACTATAAACAGTGTTAAATGTTATTGTCGCCAAGTAGGTAACAGCCGTGATTTAAACTATGCCGATATAAACGAACTATTTCGAAGTCCTTGCTACGTTAAATGGTATCTGCTCGAGATGGTATCTGGCTGCGAGATTTCCAGATAAATTATGCGAGAATGCACTTAAAACATGCAACAAAAGATAACAGCCAGATCAGTTACTGAATTGCGCACGTCTTTAATTTTATTTAAACTTTAACTGACTCTGTATTAAGCTGTCACTCTCGTCTAAATCATACCTAAGTAAACTTCCAAAGGTTAAGTACAAAATAATATTCTTATCTTTAAATTTCACACGGATTTATCAACGGGTCTTAGAGTTATTCTGTTGTCATTAAAGTCTTATGGAAATTTACAGGGTGAGTTTGTGACAGAACTCCCACATTTCTCCGGAATTTTTTGAGTTACCAATAACGTTTAACTAAAAACTATTGAACCAAAACTGAAGCAGCTGTTTAATTACCATTATTTTTTTAATGCAACACCCTGTATTTTCTTTATTTGGTGAATTCCACTTGTTCTTCCGATTACAATGACATAACACCTATGCCGTACTTTCTTTCACGTTTTGAAAACTGCAAAGTATTCTTTATAAGTTGTAGTGATTTATTTTTGCCAATTTTTTTTTTTTTCGAAGCGAATTGATTGAAAAAGAGGTAAAAAATTGCATAATTAGGGATATTTGCATAACTTTGCAAATAATTGATAGACTAAGGGTATTGATCAGGGTTTCTTTGGGGTACGTTGGTTGAAAAGCTGAAATCAATATCCTGCAAAGTTATGCAAATATTCATAATTATGCAATTTTTTACCTCTTCTTCAATCAACAATTTCACTTCGAAAAATTTTTTTTGAAAAAATAAATCACTACAACTTCTAAAGTATACTTTGCAGTTTTCAAAATCGTACTTGAATTTTCTGTACGATCATTATTTCCCGAGTAATTGATTAACAAAGTCAAAAATTATTTTTTTGCTTTAAACGGCGATAAATCAGTGAAAAATCATCGTGCAGGATTCGAAAATAGGTTAAATCAAAGAGAATGAAATTGTCTTAAAGAGGTTTATGATGAAATTATCTAAAATAAATTATTCGTCAATGAACCTTTTTTAAAAGACAAGCAATTTAGAAAAAAAAATCGATGGTTTTCTTATCATTACTGAAAAACTACTGACGCTAAAAAATTTTAAACTCCAGATCCAAAAACTAGAAACTTGGATCCTCGGTTTTCTTTTTTTTTTCTTTTTCCCAAGTTAGCTCTGTGAAACTCACCTAAAAATTTAGTATTTTTCTTATACCTATCTCTACGCCTAGTGTATTTGAAACTTGTAAAAAGCATGACATATTATATGATACCGTTGTTATTAGAAAAAGCTGAATGCAATTAATAAAATATACAGGGTGTTTAAAACAAAATTTTTCAGTTCTTTTACAATACTGATTAAATGTTTTTGACAACGCAAATATGGATTATTACTAAAAAAAACTTAACCTTTCTAACTTAAAAAAAATTAACAAAAAGTGAAAAATCGATCCTTACATTGATTTTTAGCACAAACGACAATTTCAATCATTCCCAGTATGTACTATGAAAGAAAAACCGCAGCGCTTTAAAACTATCAGGGTTTCTTTGGGGTGCTTTAAGGTTGAAAAGTTCAAAAGCAGTCAATATCCTTAGTATATCCATTATTTGCAAAATTCTATACTTATATAATTGCAATGTCTAGTTATGCAAATATCCCTTTATATTAATAATTATGCAATTTTTTACCTCTTTTTTCAATCAACAATTTCCCGATTAATTGATTGTCAAAGTCAACAATGACATTTTTGCTTTAAACGGCGATAACTCGTTGTAAAGAACGAAAAATCATCGTATAGGGCTCAATAACAGGTCAAACTAAAAAAGAATTAAATTATCTAAAAGACCTTTATAATGAACATATCGAAGAAAAATTATTAAAATCAGTGGACATTTTAAAAGACAAGCAAACATTTCGAAAAAATTGTTTCGATGGTTTTCTTATGATTTCTCAAAAACTGCTGGTTAAAAAATTTTAAACTCAAGATTCAGAAACTAGAAACTTGGAGCATCAACTTCCTTTTTTTTTTTGTTTTCTTTACAACCATTTTACCCATGGCACAAGGAGAATGGTATGTCAGGTTGCCGTACCGAATTAAGTATTTACTGCGCATTACGTCACTCAGTTAGCAAAGGCAAACGCCTCGAGCCGTTTACCTACCTACGGTCGGTCATTCATTATATTTACGTAGTTCGTCTCTGCTGGATATATAATAAACAATAATAATATTATTCTTTGGTGATGAGTTGTACAGATTGTATTTGTCTATAATATTACAGATGTGAGTGGTACTGTGAATTTGTAATTTGTCATTCATTTCGTTGTGAGTTAATTTGGTTCGATTGGTTCGGTTTATTGGTTCGATTTATTTAATGCAAGATCTAAATATGGAACTGATCAAGGACATAATGCTTTTGGAATTAACCTAGAAAACCAAATTTCGCTATTGGATGAAGTTTCGAACTTTATATCACTCATGAGGGTTGGTAAGCACAAAAATATGCTTCCATTCCAGAAGGGAATATTATTAAATAATAAATCAGTGATTCAGCTATTCTACTACTTACGTGAAAAGTATAGTGTAGAATATATACTGACTTATCGGTTAAATCAGGACATCCTTGAAAATTTTTTTCTTATATTAGAGGAATGGGAGGAACTAATGATCACCCCACGCCGCTTGATTTTCTACATCGCGTGAAATGGTATATATTAGGTAAACATTCTTCTGCCATATTTACTCAAAATACCAATACAGAAGATATTGCAGAACCATGTCTCATTAAACCTTTGAAAAAACATGACTCAGATATTTGTGTTTCGCATAATTTGTTAAACAGCTTTTCTAAGAATATTTCTTTAGATACAGAGATACTTGAAGAAGAACAGATAGTAGTTGGCAATATGTTTGTCGAGCATGAATATATGGAAGTGGATATGTCATATCTCAGTATAACAAGCGAGGTCGACAATTTGCTAGATACTTCCGAAATTGAAAATTTTAAAGAAAGTGTCAATGAAGAGGCATTGATTTATATTGCAGGATATGTAGCCGCCAGATTTCGTCATAAATATGAGGATCTTGGTGTTAAGACAGAAACCCTTTCATTGGTATCTAAAGACGTCAATGAGGACATTAATTGGGTACAATTTTTATCCAAAGGTCGGTTAACATATCCTAGCAATAGTCTAATACTGGCCACTAAAATATTAGAGATAGAATTTAATGACTAATGAAAAATCATTGTTCAATAAAAATTTGTTATTTGACAGACTAGTTAATAGAACGCGACAAAAATTGCCATCGTCTATTAAAATTCCTGACGATGTTTTGACATGTCTTGCAAGAACTAGAACATACATAAGATTAAGGGATTTGAACAAAAAAATTAGTAGGGAAAATTGCAGACGAAAATTAGACAAGAAATGGTCAAAATTTACGAATTTTAAAATTTAATCTAATATTTTACAATAGTTTATATAATTTGTTTTGTAAGAATAAAATAAAATTTATTAAGCAAATTGTTTAGACTTATTTCCTTGTCCTGACCACACTACGGTGTAATTTTAAGAATTTTGCTTTGATAAAAGGTGCGTGTTCTAAAGAACATCAGAGGCATCTTTATGATCTCGCGTCTTAAAGACCTTTTGAAGCATTCTTTTGCGATTGGTTAATTTAGGGAAATTAGTAAGAAGAAGCTGCGAAGATCTTTAAGAGTGAATATGCGTTTTAAGAAAACTATTTGCAAGAATTGAAAAATTTTCTCCGTGTTCCCCTGTTTACTGAGTTATCTTTACAGTTATTTTAAATCACCTTATAGGTAGCACAACACGTTACTTATAAAAAAAAACCTTTCAAATCATGTCAGTAATAAATTTGAGAAATTTATTTAAAATCTATAATAAATTTCGCAAAAAGAAAATAGAGACACGCGTCTAGTCGTTAACTTCTACACATTATTTTTGTTACCTAACAAAAAAACTTAAAAACTCCGTAAAAAAGGGGACAGGCCTACGTATACAGTGAATTCTTTGCGCAAAAAAATAAAAAAATGCGAACGCATTCATAGCCTTAAGATGCGAAATCGTAAAAATCCGGATTATTTCTGTGATCGAGACACATATTAGAACTTTTAGGCCTGCTGTCTTGCTAACTGAGTGACGTCATCGAAATGCAGTTGAGTGCTACTGGCTGCACGCGGACATACCTGCTCCTTATACTATGATTTTACCCCAAGTTACAGGCTCTTTGAAAATCACTTAAAAATTTGGGATTTTCTTAAAATCCCTTAATTTCTGGGCCTAGTGTATATTAATACTTTTAAAATAAAATGAGAGTGATATGTGATTAAACTGTTACCCTGCACAAAAAAAAGTATCTTAAAACACAATATCTAAATCTATCTTGACCACAAATTACCTATGTTATTTAATGTAACTGTTATATTTTAAATAAAACTGTAAATTTAGAAACATTTTAGTTTATTTCTATGTGAAAAAAATTTATGTAAAGCCATATGATACGATCTCATGCAAAATTTACAGAAATACTACTTTGATGTTTTTGCACGAACCAGTATTGCATAACTATTATTACCTGGTGAACGGTGGCTCAGGATGGCATCTTATGTCACTGGCTTATATGATAAAAACACACGGTAATTAGAAATTGAGAAAATTAAATTTTTAACTACAAAAATTAGACCACGATTGACATTCACCGCACGGCATACACTCACTAAATTATCTAGAGAATGGATTTACTGTTACTGAACTGATGCTTCTTGTAAATATAAAAAGCGAATCATTTTTTGTCACATAGTTGCGAAAAGCGATGGTTATTCGTTATCCTTTATAAACGCCGCGCCGATCGGTTTAACGAAGGTTAGATAGCTTTTAATACACATATTATTGATTAGATATTTGACAATTATTATTAAGACATTAGATATTTGACAATTATTATATTTATATAATTTTATATAAATAAGATATAAGATATAATTTTACATATTCATATAAATGTATGCTACATTTATATGAATTACATTTTTTATGTCACTCGTTTACTTTATGTTACTCGTTTATTTTATTTTCCGTAATATGATATTAAAGGTAACTTTATGGGCTTAAATACATGGGATTAAATACAATACATTATAACCATAAATTATGGATATAAAAATATTTTTGCTCCAACAGTGGTCAATAAACTGGAATATTCGAACAGACTGTAATTCTACTACAATTATAGTAAATGTATCTATGTAACAGGCGCTACTAGTATATAACAGTGCCGGTCATTAAAACAACTTGTGGTATTAATATCGTTATTCACTATTGCAAGTACAACTCAAGATATTCCTTAATGAGTTTAATTGTTTTCACATACCACGAACATTTCCTTTTTACTCACATAAATGTTTCTACAGGTATACCGTTTATTTAATAATTCTCGTAGGTATACCAACTACCAGTGGCGGCCGGTGGAATTTAACATGCTTGTAGTTTCGTAAGGAGGCATGGGACCCACGCCATAATTTAGGGGGTGATTACTAAACCCAAGTAAAAGGCTATAATGATAAAAAATCTTTAGGGAAAACTTGCGAATTTTTTTTTTGTCAAAAATGGCTGCCTCCGGGAAGATCTTGGAAACGGCTTGCAAAATATTTCCGAAATATTTTTTTCATAATCACCGAGTAAATTTTCTTGACATTTTGAGATCTGTAAAAGTTATGGTACCTAATTAGAAATCGCTTACCGGAAGATATTCCCGGAGGCAGCCATTTTTGGAAAAAAAAGAGGGAAGTTTTCCCTGCAGATTTTTTGCCATTATAACCTTCTACTTAGGTCTAGTAACCTAGTAAAAATTATGGTGTGGGTCCCATGCCTCCTTACGAAACTACGAGCATGTCAAATTCCACCGGTCGCCACTGCCTACGTTATTTCAGTAGATAATTTTTAACCTTATTTTATTTTGCCAAATAAGACTAAGTCAGTAAAATATACGTAGAAATTGTTACTTATGTTATCGTTATTGCAATAATGTCATATCAGTAGAAATGGAAGTCGTACCCAGTAGCTACGAGTATATCTAATAACGAAATTGTATTTACCTCAACTTTTTTATGTTTTCTTACCTCCAAATTCTTTCTAAACATTTTGACCATTAATGTTAAAGAGAATAGAGAACTATTTTCTAATGTGTATTGTTGCCTTATTTTCAAAATATTAAAACTCTTCTTCTATTTACTTACAATATAAAGTAACTAACTACTAAATGACTTTTAAATTCCAAGTATATTATATCACTGTACTTTGAATGAAATCGGTATTAAATTTAAGTGTTTAGTACAAAGGGTGCTATTTGGAAAAAAAATACTTGAGGGTGACTTCTTAAGGATTATGAAATTAGTATCTTAGTAGTAAGGTTCAGGTTAGTATCTTTTGAACTATGCCACCTGTTAACGTTCTGGGACACCCGGTATATTACAAAGGTATTTAAATATATGGTGACAAAAAACTATATAGGCATGGTGTCATTTGAAAAAAAAAACGTTTTTATAAAACGGCATTTTTAATGCTGGTTAATTCTCGTTCTATAACAAATTGACATCGCTTTTGTCGCCCTTGGATATCTTTATTGGTATAGGAGTTATATCCTGGAGTGGGTACTGCAACCTACGGCGTAGAAACAAAAAACTGGACGTTTTCCACGAAACACCGAACTACTACACTTTTCTCGACGCGCGTTTCGCCAACCAAGTTGGCATCTTCAAGAGAAGATTAAAACTAAATTCTAGCCTACATACTTGCACTATTTATATCAAATTTCACTGAACCGTAACTGTCTTTGTTTATCAAAGCAAACAGTGGACTGGTGGGTATCGGACCGTTGTCCTTATTCATACTATTGTTACACTTAATGATTTCTAAACTTTCAAAAGCATCCAACTGTCTACTGTTTGTTACATTTCTAATTAATTTTAAATTATTTATATCTATCCTATGGTTGTTGTCAAACGCGTGTTGGGCAACACAAGATTTTTCTGTTCTGCCATATTTCAAATGAGCCATGTGTTCTTTAAATCTAGTCAATATAGATCTTTTTTGTTTGCCCAATATACTTTTGATCACAATCTTTACAACTTATTTCGTATATTCCTGACTTTTCGTTATTGTTGATTTTGTCTGTCTTTGGGGTTACCCAAAAGCGTCTGTAGTTTATTTTTAGAATTATAAACCAAATTAATATTAATATTTTTAAAAAATTTATCTAGTCCCCGGGTGAATTTAGGTTCATATGGTAACGAAGCAAATTTCGAATTGTCAGTATATCTACGAAAAGTCGTGGAATTGTACAGGGTTCTCTTAAATTTATGCTTCCTTATTAACTTATCTATTAAATGGACTGAGTAACCGTTACTCTTAGCTATATTCTTAATTAATTGTTTCTCATGTTCAAACCTCTCTTTACTCAGGGGGAAATTTAACAAACGGTGAATTAGAAAATTAAAACTTGCCATTTTATGTTGAAAAGGGTGGTGTGAATCGTTGGGAATATATCTATGAGTCGCGGTTTCTTTCCTATATACATCAAACTCTAACTTATTTTCACTATTTCTACTAACTAATACATCTAAAAATGGTAGCTGTTCATTGTGTTCCACTTCATATGTAAATTTTATGGTAGGGAAACGGTTATTTAATTTGGCAACAAAATTATCTAAACTAATTGCTTTTGTATCAAATACCGCGAAGATGTCGTCCACATACCTGAACCAAACTCTAGGGAAATACTCGAATTTATCGTTTACTTCTGTCTCAAATTTACTCATAAAAAGATTTGCAATGAAAGGTGACAAGGAGTTACCCATTGTCGTTCCCTCATGTTGTTGAAAATGTTCACCATTATACTGAAAACAATTTTGATTCATACAAATACTGGTAAGCCGAATGTATTCCGTAATAATTGTATCGTCTAAACCATTTAATTCGAGTAATTCCCTGAGGCAGTCCAAAGTTTGCGGGATTGGAACACTTGGAAACAATGAGCATACATCAAACGAGATCAATATTTCACCTTCTTGCAATTGGATATTTTTGATATTGTCAATGAACTCACTAGAATTTTTAACTGAAAAACTTGTTTGTGCAACAGGTAAATTTTCGAACTCGTTCGTTAACCATTTTGACAAATTATAAGTTGGGGATCCTATCGCTGAGACAATTGGTCTTACAGATTTTCCTGGTTTATGTAATTTTGGTAAACAATACAATGTAGGTATTACTGGATTTGACAATTGTATATTTTGTCTCAGTGTAGGAGTAATAAGGTTGTTACACTCTTTTAAAAATATTTTAACTTCCGTTGTCATTTTTGGCAAAGGATTTTTTTGACAATTTTTTGTAAGGCCCACTATTAATTAAATTGTCGACTCTTTCAAAATAATCATTTTTGTCTAAGATAACAACCTTATTTCCCTTGTCAGCTTTTAAATAAAAACAATCCTTCTCTCGTAATTGTCGTACATTCGTTCTGGGTACATTTACTCTGTATATGAATCTACTACAACAAATACAGATGAAGTGATAAATATATCCTCGTTTTCTCACTTCATCTGAGACTGGCGGTTACACCGCCAGAGTGCTCTTGGGAAGGACATTTGGTAGGTAGTTGACGACTTTGTCGGATAGCTAAAATATGTCTAATCCTATGTCGGATAGCCACAATTTGTCCTAAATGTGGTGATACTAAAGTATCGCCACCGTATAGCAACACATACAGTTAAAATATCATTATTGAAATTGAAGCAATAATAATGTATTTAAAAAAATAGAACAAATATTTAATGAATTATAACATAGTATAAAACAAAGTCGCTTCCCGCTGTCTGTCCCTATCTACCTATCTATCTACTACCTATGTATGCTTAGATCTTCAAAACTACGCAACGGATTTTGATGCGGTTTTTTTTAATAGATAGAGTGATTCAAGAGGAAGGTTTATGTGTATAATACATGCATAATATAGTAGAGAAACACTGATAATTTTAGAGGTTTCTAATGTGATGGCGTAAATAAACACATTTTTTTGCGCTTACATTGCAAACGCTGGCTGAACCCGACGAGATAGATCAAAATAATGTATACAGTATTGTACACCTTAAAAAGGTCTACAAAAAAGTCCGGGATGGTATATGTCTATCTCTTAGGGATAACCCACAATAACCATTTTTTATCCTTTAATTTTTACGAGAAATATTGCGCTTATTTACGAAGCGATTTTAAGCAATACAGCATTAATCCTTATCCAATTAGGTACCTTAAATACACTGTGCATTTAATATAGATCATTATGGCCCTTTACAGCATGTAGTTTAAATGAATATTTTCGAAGATATTACAGATTTAAAATGCAGGGACATAGCGGTTGCGGCGGTACCGGCCGGCGGCGCGTGCCTATAAATAGCGCGTCGAAGGCCTGCGGTTTTTTTTTAATAGATAGAGTGATTCAAGAGGAAGGTTTATATGTATGATACATGCATAATATAGTACAGAAACAATGATAATATTAGAGGTTTCTAATGTGATGTCGTAAACCGTGCGAAGCCGGGGCGGGTCGCTAGTTAAACCTATATTTGCTTCATTTTGTTCATATGAAAAAGTTGTTGCGGAAGAAATCATATAATAGTTCCGATAATAGATTCTTCATAATGTAAATAATGAGGACCAACAATGTAATTTGCATACTTAACCATTGTCTTCCCTAACCTAAAGCCATATGTTTGAATCACACAATTTCAAACGCTGTTATATACATAAAAAGAAAAACAATTTAAACTTGTAATTTACATAAAAATGCTTCTCACAGCTTAACACCCTCTGCATAAATAATCTGGTAGCGATAACAGTAAATCAGGCTCAATTAGACGGGCCTTCAAAATAAAAAGAAGAAACAATAGCCTATTAATACTAGTAACGATTATTATTTTATAATTCACGCAGTTATGTCGATAATGATACGTTTTTATTGGTTTTTATAGTATCCAGAAAATATTAAAATAAAATATTACGTGGAACAAATAAACATCTCCTGGGTGGTACGAGACAATACGCCAGCTGTGGTGCCAGTCGCCTTGTCGCTTTTTAAAATTTCAGATTTTATTTCGCTAAAAATGTAAATGTCGAACGGCCTCAAAATATATTCGTATAGGCGACAAATAAACGCCCGTTTTCCAATACACTTCAATAAAACGTTCGAGTTTATTAGCTTGCCCAGAAATCTATTGACCAATTTGTAACCACATCATAGCACTCCTCTCGTTATATTATATACGTACATATAAATTGTCGTGAGTTTCTCGAATAAAGAAAAAAAAGAGATTTATGAACGAAAAAAAGGAAAATGTTGTAATATTAGTTGTTAAAGTTAACGACCGAATAATTTAATTGAGTCATTTGTGTGACAACTAAACCGTTGTTTAAATAACTGTAATGGCTTAATTAGTAAAACAGAGGATGATTATGTAGATGGTTATAATTAAATTTTATTCCATATAACAAATTCGCAAATGCAAAAAAAGTTGGGTATAAAAATCGTTCGGTGTTAGTCCTTATACCATACACTACCAAAATTACTACAATAGATATATTAGAAGAGAGCTGAAGTGCACTCCTAGAATCGATTGTGTTCTATCAGCAAATAAGAGATGTAAGTAGATGTCGATTTAACTATACTTGGGCAGAAAATAATACAAATAATTGTGTTGATAAACTATATTATGGAATGACTTGAACAAATAATGTGTACTATCATCTTAGACGTGCAGGAGGCATTTGACAAAGTTTGACACGAAGGGCTCCTGTATAAAAAAACTTTCATAGCGGAATCTACCTGTTACTTCCTAACCTATAAATACCTAACAGATAAATATTTCCAGGTGTAAGCAGACAGTACCAACTCCGAATACTAACGTCATTCAATACGGAGTACCACAAGGTAGCGTCTCTGCTTAGAATCTGCAACAATCTGACATAAATCTAAGTAATTCAACCCAATAGAGTGTCAGAACTCCAAACTAGTTAAGAATGGTATCGAAAGTATTTCCACACTCGGGTACCATATGAACTAGAAATAACTAATCTTATAATTATAGGGCTAGTTATTTTGTCTCCACACAACATTCCCCTACCCATTGATGTCCATAGCCATCATAAGATGATGTTTTCTTCTCTAATCCTATAATTATAAAATTAGTTGTCGAATTTTTTGTGGTGGTGACATTGGCAGCCAAGTCTAATTGACTAGTATAATAGGTGGCATAAGTATTGATGCCCTCTTACGTATTGAGCATCCAGTGGATTAGTTTGGTTGTGCCACCTGTGACCTATTTTAAGACTGGGTCTCTACTTGTGATTTCTAGTCGAGCAATTTTTCATTCACAAAAATAAAACAAAATAAAACTTATTGTTTCAGACACAAGTAAACAAACTTGCACCTACTGAATAGCAGAGATAGACATGTACGTGCGATAATTTAGTGGCAGTTCTGAAATATTCTTGTAGTGGGGTCAAATAAAAAACACTGTAAATACTTGTTTAAAATGTCTGATAACCGTAGGTGATGATGGAGGAATACCGTAGGTGATGATGGAGGAATACTAATAGTAATTAATACCAAGTTACCTATTAAAGAAACTGATAGACCAATTATTCCCACAATTCATTAAAACCAATTTTTATTATTCGTTATTAAATCTTCAAACAACTTTTTTACAACAAACTGCCCTTTTAATAATATGTGACTTGTTATTGGATGTACCCAATATCGCTGCTTCTGCCAAGGGCGTAGCCAGTATTTATGTTTGGGGGGGGGGGCCCAATGCAGATTATACAAAAAAGCCAAAAAAAAAAAGGACAGTAGAGGCAACGGCAACCGCAATCCCCCGAGTATTTTGGTTTTTACTTGACCCTTTGGGGGGGGGGCGATCGCCCCCTTCGCCCCCATCGCCCCCATCGCCCCCATCGCCCCCATTGGCCCCCCCTGGCTACGCCCTTGGCTTGACAAGAGTGATCACATAAGCAGTTTTATCCATTGGAAAACTGTTCTAATTTAATGATTTATCTATCGCAGTGTGTGCACCTTGTTGGTTTTTTGCGACAGCGATTTTTTGGTCACCGCGACTAGAAATCGCAAGTGGAGTTTTAGCCTAATAGAGGCCTCCAGGCACCTGGATTATAGACATTAAATCCTGGCACACCCCTGAATTGTAAGTGCGTGTTTCTGTGATATATCATTGCATAAGGGAGTAACGCTCACTATTAATATTTTTTTATCTCTAATCGCGGTGGGCCGCTACCGCCCATGCATCGTCTGACGTCCGGCTTCATATTTTAACTCGGATTCGATGCGAGCGACTGTAACCGCCCGTGATTTATTTTTCTAGAACGCATTCGTGTCCACCGCGGGTAATTTATGACGCCTAGCGCGCCCAAAACAATAAGAATACATTAAACTTACTCCTAAATGCGTATCTGCCGAGGAAAAAGTTAACGAAATTTCAGCGGCCACCGCGTGTAAACGCAGCGAGACGCGGTGGTAAAAGCATTGTTGTTGTTATTAATCGTAATTAGTGTGACGGCGTGGCGCTTAAACGGCATGACATAATGTTCGTCCGTTTTGGATCTCGCAGCGGATACGGACAGCGATTGCGCCTTGTAGTATTTGGTTTCAGTTGGTATTAGAGGCGTTATGGCTTCAGCTTCTGGCCAAGTTTAGAAAAAATGGCTTCAGATTATAAAAAGCCGAAATTATAAAAATTGTATAATGTATCGCTTTAAGTTCTTATATGCATGCAAGTTCTTGTACAGGGTGGTCCTCCGGGAACTGCATCGATCGATTACACAGCTCCACAAAAAAAAAATAGAAAAAAATACCTCCGGGGTCTGAGTAGGTGTACTATATGTTTTTGGGGACGCTGAATCCGAATCCGATGTCTATTTAACTCCATGTCATAATGATTTTTCATAACCTCAAAAAAACTGCTTAATAATGAAATGTCTCGATTACTCTAGCTCTATAACTCCATGAAAATTGAAAACCATAAAAAAAAACCACACACCTTAATCCTTCAACATCTTTCCCCCACAACGCCACAAACCCATAACCATATGAAAATGGATAGCGTCTATCAATTTTTTGTTTATTTATCTAGGAGTCATATTCCTTATTTAGTTGAGATACGGGGATCACACCCTAATAAAATGTCTCCAAAGTGTGAGGCAAGGGGACACACTGTAATAAAGCACCCCAAAAATTGTGAGGCAAGGGGACACACTGTAATAAAGCACCCCAAAAAGTGTGAGGCAAGGGGACACACTATAAAAAAGCACCCTGAAGGGAACAAAAGCCTTCTACGTCTTCGTCGTTGTTCCTGGGTTCGGCAAAATGTAGGCACCACAAATATAAAATTTGAATTCGCAGTAACAAATAAATTCCTTCATCAGGCCCGCAGACAACGAGCGTCAGGGCTGTAATGCTTACAAATGTCGTTATCACAATTTTTTTGGGTTATGTGGTTATTGGGTTATTAGGTTATGGTATAGGATTAATAGGTTATGGGGTTAAGGTGTTGTAGAATTGATAGAAATGTAGTTTTAGGTCTCAATTACTACATCTAGCTCGTGGACACGAAGCGTCAGGGCTAAGACACTCACAAGTGTCGTTTTTACAAATTTTCTGGATTACGGGGTTATAGGGTTATTAGGTTATGGGGTTGTGGCGTTGTGGGGGAAAGATGTTGAAGGATTAAGGTGTGTGGGTTTTTTTTATGGTTTTCAATTTTCATGGAGTTATAGAGCTAGAGTTATCGAGACATTTCATTATTAAGCAGTTTTTTTTGAGGTTATGAAAAATCCTTATGACATGGAGTTAAATAGACATCGAATTCGGATTCAGCGTCCCCAAAAACATATAGTACACCTACTCAGACCACGGAGGTATTTTTTTTATTTTTTTTTTTTGAGCTGTGTTATGGGAAAACTATAATTAGTAAAAATCTGAAAATTTGGTGACATACTAAGGTCGATGGGGGACATACGCCTAAAATATTTTCACGTTATTCGCACTTCCGGTTATACCGGAAGTAGATGTCAACTCGGTTATTTTAAATGGAATGACCTGTATATTTATACATTTTTGGATTCTATGGTGAATTCTAAGAATATATCATGTATAATGTCCTATACCTAAGTTTAATGCATGCTGTCAACATTTTGCGAGATCTGTGATAAAAAATGCACAAAAATAGAAATGAAAAATGAAAGCAAAATTGGCCTTACTTCAGTAACAACTGAACTCCTCTCCTGAAACACTTAAAATTCATAGCGTGCAAACAGATGATTGAACGCGCGGACGTAGGAAACTGGGATTAAAGAGCTATATTATAAGGTGTGTCAATTAAGTAATGAGACTGGCAACGTAGCGCTCGATCTAGCAGCACTGAGGAGACGGGACTTGGCGGTAGGTTAACATGTAATGCACTTTCAGTACAAATTTGAATTTGTTAGAGTCATTTGTTTGTTCTTTGTGACTGTTTTCGTAAATAGGTTTTCCAAGTGCGTTTTAAAAATGCGTAACATTAATTTTGAGCAACGGTGTGCTATCCGGTTTTGCTTCAGACTTGGACACAGCGCAACGTATACTTTTGCAAAACTTCAACACGCCTACGGAGACAGTGTTTTTTCAAGAGCCCAGGTTTTTCGATGGTACGGCATTCAAGAAGGAAGAGAGTCGATTGAAGATGAACCATGCAGCGGAAGGTCTCCATCTTCAAAAACCGATGAATATGTCGATAGAATACGGGATCTTGTGCGTTTAGATCGTTGGTTGACGACAAGAATGATCGGGGATGTGTGAAGAATTAAATTTGAATCACACCACTGTTCATCAGATTTTGACTAACGAATTGGGAATGAGAAAAATATGCGCAAAAATGGTTCCAAAAAATCGTGTGCAGGAACAAAAGGACATCAGGAGAGAAAGATGTCTTGACTTTTTGGAATCGATTGAAAATTATCCCCATTTTATGGAATTACTGGTCATTACTGGTGATGAGACTTAGGTGTTTGAGTACGACCCGGAAACCAAGTGTCAAAGCATGGCATGGAACATTTCAAGCTCTCCAAGACCCAAAAAAAGTAAGAATTAGCAAGTCGACGATTAAATGCCTGCTGATATGCTTTTTTTGATAGCCAGGGAATTGTCCACAAAGAGTTTGTGTCTCCAGGCCAAACATTAAATCAACACTTTTACAGAGAGGTTCTTGAAAAACTTCGAAAAACGGTCAAAGGGCCAAACATCAAGAACAACTGGATTACGACAATGCGCCTTGTCACACAGCCATTTCAGTAAATGAGTTTTTAGCCAGCAAAAACACTCCTCAGCCCCCTTATTCGCCTGACTTGAGTACTTGTGACTTTTTTCTCTTCCGGAGATTGAAAAATCACCTCAAGAGATGTCATTTTGGGACCACAGAAAACATTCAAGCGGCTGTAACCGACCAGCTGAAGGCTATTCCAGTGTATGAGCTCCAGCATTGCTATGAGGAATGGATGAACCGTCTCCAGCGCTGTGTGGCTTCCTAAGGAAGTTATTTTGAATGAGCAATACTGAATTGAAATTCTATTCGAATAAGAAAAATTAAAAAAAGGCAATCTCATTACTTAATTTGCACACCTCGTATGTGCTCTTTGTAATGTATACTCATGTCTAAATATTCCAGAAACTTAATTAAACTCTGATGACGGCGATGAGGAAATCACGGTCGTCAATCAATTCCTCACTACCGAAATAAAAGATAGTATCACAAAAGAAGAGACCGAGGAAGAATAGGAAGATTTTCACAAATATCGATCCCGAACTAACAGCCGATCCAGCAGATTAAAAACAGTAAGCCTGTGAACTTCAAACAGTGCTATTTAGGCCCACTGGGGACACCACATTTAAAAAAACGCGCCTTCCACTCTAACTTCATGGTAGTGTTGAAATGAGTTAAAATATATAAATATATTCTCATGATCTTAATTACTACATCAGACTTACTTTATTTATTGGACTAATAGCCGATTTAATGTAATGGCAATGCCAAATGCAATCTGACGTGTTCAATCTGTGTTCAAACCCCAGCAATTATTCTCCTTCGACTGACACAGGACACCAAACATCGACTTACTGTGCATGAAGAGAGGTTTTCGACAAACCTCGAAACATTGTCTGGTTCCTCGGTCGGTACTTCACATCCTCATTTTCTGTGAATTCACATAATCACTGATATAAAATATTTCATCGAAGAAGAAATATGTGTCCAAGTGGTTGTCACCAAAACTATTTAGAAACCATAGATCAAAGTTTTAAAAGATACTAGGCTATATATTAGATATTAGTTTCTGATGTCATAAACTAATATTCACTACAAAGCAGCATACCTACATATTTCTTACTCGGGAAAAATCAAATTATAGTATAATTTCATCATGATCTGAAAGTTTTACAAAAAAAAAATCTGATTTAAAAAGGAAATCTAACTAAACCCTATTTTAAAATATACTCGTATATTATAAATATATGTATATCATTTTGTACAGTGTATTTGAATCGCCGTGATTCTCAGTATCTTAATACTTTCTTAAAATAAACTAGTCCCAAGAAATATCAAGGATAAATGTAAATTTTCGATACAAGTTGATGACTAGTAAATAGTCGCATTGTCCTTATAACAAGAATAGTTTTAAATTAAATTACTATTGTACGACTATAGTATCAATAATGCCAACAATTTATATGTCATTTACAACATGAATCTTAACATCCGCATTATTTCAACAAGGATTATTTTAAATAATACCAATAATAAAAAGAAAGAAATATCAACGTCTTAAAAATGTGAAAGCACTTACTTTTGATCACATCTAAATTATATATTTAATTTCCTTTTTAATATTCAAATTCAATTCATTTTGCATTTCTATACACACATTATGGAAATAATCCTCAGTATTTCCCCTTGAAGCATACAGAGAGAAATTGAAATCTAGTTACCACAATAATGGGATTTTAGTGCGTATGGAAACAAGTTTCGTTATGACAGCTACTGACACATATATCAAAACAAGGCTATGGCAATTTAGTGAATCATTCTCAAAATCAAACTAATCTTAACGTAAATTCAAACGATTTAAACTTATAAAAATGGATCTGTAAACAGGAATAAGTTTAGTACCATGATATCATGAATATGGTGTGTGGTTCACGAATATTTCGTACGAGAATGCGTTTGAGAGCAGGATCTTGTAAAATGAAAGTGTCCGGTAGTTTGATTAGCAAATTTTAAAGAATCTGTAATCAACCTCCAGAGATCAGAAACGCAAAATATTAGTGATATTTAAGTTGCAAAAGTTCCTCATGAAACTCAAAACAGAGGCAATACTAATCCGCTAGCAATCAGTAGTGTTAATGCAATTTCAAAACGACTGTAAATGCCATGTACCACGGTTTGAAATATTTTATACAAAATTCTACAAATGTATCCTCATAAACAATAACAACTGTCTGGTTTGAAAGAGGCAGATTTCGCAATAAGGTACGATTTTTCTTTACAAATATTGGCTCAGATTGAAATGGAGGATTCTTAATGGAGGAATCAATTCTTAAAACTACCGAAAATGGTCAACAGAAGATCATTGTATATCACTAGAAATTCATTGCATATGCAATCATTGTGAAAGGTCTTCATGACAAGAAAGTCACTGTTTGGTGCGGTTTCACAGCTAATTTCATCATTGGTCCATATTTTTGCGGGGAAATACAAAATGACGAGGTCGTAAGGACTATTACTGGCAAACGATACCTGCAAACGTCATGAGATTCAGCAGTTACACTGTTGCAAAATGAGGACGTAATTGAAAATTGAAAATATAATTTTTATGCAAGATGGAGCACCCCCAAGGATTTACCAACAAGTTAAATTAAATGCTGTTTTTCAAGATCTTGATATAGGCAGATATTTTGAAAATGCATGGCCACCTGATCTAAACCAAGCAAATTTTTGGCTTTGGGGCTATTTAAAAATGTTTATAATATGACCAACAACTCTGGAAGAATTAAAAGACGGTATTAGGGGGCAAGTTGCTGCAATTCAACCAGAAATGTTTCATAATGCTGTGTATTATTTGGAGGAAAGGTTGGTGATTTTACACGATAAAAATGTTAGCGTTAGTTTTAATCTTCTCCTGATGCTGCCATCGTAGCTGGTGAAACGCGCGTCAAATGCAGTGTAATGTTTGGACAAGATGTCAAAGGAATTATTATTGATTTGAGCAGGACACTGTAGTATAGTCTTTCTGGGCTGTCACACCTGGAATAATAATCATTAGAAGACAATATTTCAAACTGGTGGCAAATGTCATCATTAGCGGCAATTAGCGTTCGATGGTTAAAAATCTATTAGCGCTTAGAGTCGTATTAACGAATTAATCTCCTTCGTTTGGAGTTAAATTAAGACCCAAGCAAATTAAACCGCGATTAATGCATCCCGACGATAAATAACGCGGTAATACACCGAGATAGAAGGTATAATCCTTTCATGCAATTTTATATCACTATAAATTCAGGGAATGTTGACAGCACAATTACACCGGCCGGGTCCTATATCATGCGCGCGACTCTTTAGGAACACAAAACGCCCACACCATCAAATAAAATATAATAATTGTCCATACAAAATATATCCAACGTTATTTTATTTTTATCTGATCACCGGGTAATAATTAAAAGTTGATGCCGCGACATGCATCGGACGAGGTGAATCCGAGTTGCATAAATAATCTTTTATAATAAGGCAGTGACGTTTCGAACCTTCTGTATTTTCGAGGCGGCAGATGCTGAGAAGTATAACGTTTTATATTCATAAGTGTCCGTGTAATTTACATCAAAATGTTGCTATCTGCCTGTCCGATTAAATGGCGACAAACTCGCTTTTTATATTAACAAGCTTAAGAATCATCCGGTCAGAAGCTATAACTCATAGCTGCCTTTTTGTACCGTCCGCAAAGGAAAAGTTACCCGGTTTGTATCTTGCCTCCAATGATCACATCAAACCATTTGAATAGGCAAAAACTGACAGTATTCATATCGTAAGCATAGTACAAAGTGTATTTCAGGAATGACCAGACTAATTTCAATTTTAGTTTCCAATTTCTTATTGTCGAACAGCTGAAGACACTCTCTGAAAAATCAGAAAATTCCTGCATATTATTTTCTTCTCCTGTCACTTTCTTCTTCATTTATTATAGCCTTACGATTGCATCCACTTAAACTGATAGCTCATTTTGTTTAATGTATTGCTAATGTAGACTCAAACTGCGTAGTTCCTGGTGAATAGTTGTTACAAACAAAAAATAAAAATCATAGTAATGAGTACCACAACCACCAGATTTGAAGTCTTTAACCATCAAAACATATAAAAGTTGGCTTTCCTCTAAAATAATAAGTAATTAATAGGGTGCGGAAAGTGTGCTAAACGCAGGATCGGCACTATACAACTCTATGTACATACGTGTGTACATACGTAAATATGTACTCGTATGTATGTTTTTTAGTTAGTGACTCACGAATCACGATACATACGGTTATTTTAAACTGGGCGTTCTACCGTCCATCCGTATTTCTTAGTATACGTAAAGTTCGTGTAGTGTATTCACATATGCATTATCTGATTTTGTGTGGATTTTTGCAATAATGGCACAGTCGTTACCATTTGTGAATAGACTAAAAACGATTAATTAAAATTAATCATAAAACCAGGATTTTACAATAGACGGATCATATATTATATGTAGGTATTCCTTGCAATCGTCTTATATCCTCACAAGACCTGTGGAGTGGATTGCGTTTACGTTTGACTCTCTCTCTCTCTCTCTCTCTCTCTGTGCACTTTCTCTTTAAAGTTCAACAATAATAGTTCGCCAATTGCCTACACATTTCCCCAGTGTTCATTGTTCAGCTTCAAAGATGCTAGTTTTCAGCTTTTTCGACGGTTTTTAAGATTAGAGACAAATACTTACCTGATGGAAGAACAAAGAAGAATGGAAAACGAAAAATAGATTTGGATTAAGTGACCCCAAGATACTTCAGTAATTTCATCTCTCATTGGTTTATGATATAATGGAGTTATCCGAACAGAGGATTCGGATACAGCGGCCTTAAAGATACAAGCTTTGTTGGCAGAAGCATTTCTATTTCCAACCGTCAGAAATATTGAATCAAAGTCAGCGTTTGACTTTTTAAAATATTCCATTTAGAAAACTCAGATAGATGACTACTTCTGATGATGGGTAACTGTCACAAACTATATTTATTATTTATATCACCACATTAATTGAGGTAATGTTTAGATGTAATCATTTTATAACTATAACTGTCTCCAAAATTTCAAAATGTTCTTATACAGTGTCAAAATTCCTGAAGTGGGCCACCTAAAACCGATGTGTTGAATTTTATATTTCTTTTTTAGGGACATTGAAGGTTTATATCAAAATTAATATCCTAAAATGTTTTTGCAATTTTTTTTATTTTGCAAAAGTTATAAACAAATTACTTATTAGGAAAGGTTTTTTTGAAAATGCGATTATTCAGCGAGTATTGTATAAAACTTTACGACATTATAATGGCAGATACAAGAATAATAGGAGAATACGATAGTATATTTATTCACTTTATAAAAAAAATATTTATTTGTAAAAAAAAAAAATTCCGCCGATATTCCGAATAATGCCGTCGCAAGCTCCTTTGTCATGACCAGTAGCAAAAAAGTTCCACTCAGCTTTAATACCAAAGTCTTCTTCGTGGTATAACAAATTCAGCAAATTGAATCGAATTTTTATAAATATAAAAAACTTGTGACGGCACTGGTGGGTGTGTAAAAAAGAAGCGCTTACCGCTTACTCAATTTCTATTTCTCAACTAGAAAAGGGCGGTTTTCGCGATTATTAGCAATTGTTTAAGGTTATAAAAGTTATATGTATCATAAACGTCATATAAGTCATATTGGTTATAAAGGTGATACAGATGATGTGTTATATGGGTCATACAGTATATAGGCCATACAGGTCAATTAGGTCATAAAGGTCACAATGGTCATATCGGTCATACAGGTTATACTGGTCATAAAGGTCATAAGTGCTTTTTTACGGACAATAAGCACTCAGGCACATAAATGACACCACAGAAATTGACATTCTCCCTCTATAAGGGTGGGCCATCTATTGGTTTCTTTTTAAACCGAGTGTTATTTCTACACTGCCGATACTGACTCGCTTTACATTTGACATATATGTGGTGTCTAACTTCCGCTGTAAGAAATGGATCGTTTTACGCTTGAACAACGTTGGGAAATATTGAAAAATGATTTCCAAAGTGTTGCAGAAACAGTGAGAAAATTGAGAACAATTTTTAGTCGAAATGAAGCTTCGTCAGCGCCTGTTGTAAGAAAGTTCTTAAGGAAAGTTCGTGAAACTGGAGTGCTTATGGATAACAGAAGTCATCCACGTGCTCGTCCGGTGCGCACAGGTGAAAGAATTGCTGCTGTTGCCCAAAGTGTGCGTGAAAACCCAAGAACCTCAACTCGTCACAGAGCACAACAACTTAATGTCAGTCGCACTTCTCTAAGGAGAATATTGCATAAAGACCTCGGATGATTTGTTTACACGTTGCAATTTACTCAAGAGGTAAAGGAAAATGGCCATCCACTCCGTTATCGCTTCTCCGTGTGGGCTTTAAATGAGTTTGAAAATGACGCCGATTTCAATCGAAAAATCATTTTTTTCGGACGAAGCTCATTTTCATGTTGGAGGTTAACATGTTAATAAACAGAACTGTAGGATTTGGGGTTCCGTAAATCCACACGTAGTCATAGAGAAGCCAATGCATCCTGCAAGAGTGACTGTTCGGTGTGGGTTTTGGAGTGGTGGCATCATTGGTCCGTACTGCTTTCAAAATGAAGATGGTAACAGCGTTACAGTAAATATGGAATGCGTTACAGAGACATGTTAACTGATTTTTTGTGGCCTTGATTGGACGATTTGGTCTTGGACGAGCTTTGGTTCCAGCAGGATGGAGCAACTTGTCACACAAGTGAAACAATCGATCTTTTGCACACTAAATTCGGTAACCTTGTTATCAGCCGTTTTAGAGACATTAATTGGCCATCGCGCAGCTGCGATTTAACACCGTTGGACTATTTTTTTATGGGGACATGTTAAGGACCGTTGTTACTCCAACGATCCACAAACAATTGACGCACTGAAGGAAAACATCAATCGAGTTATTCGTGCAATAGAGCCACAAATAATAGAAAATGTACTGCAAAATTGGGTGAAAAGAATGAACTACTGCCCATCCAGCCGCGGCGGTCATTTAACTGAAATTGTTTTTCATAAATAATGGGAAGGCATACTTTCTTGAATAAAGCAACAATCATTTAAAAATATTCAACGATATAGTTTTAATAGCAATTTTAAAAAGAAACCATCTGATGGCCCACTATATACCTATCACTGCTATTGCGTCAGAGGAAGAGTACACATGACAAAAACGTAGGACACACAACAAAACACTGTGACAGGTGTCGTTTGCCCTAAGCGGGATTCGAACCCGCGTGGTTAATAGCTCTCTAAGTAATCGCAGTCTTCTCCCCTGGTGTTTTACCCTCAGAACTATCGCCACGACGCGACGATAAATACTTGTACACTTTGTAGCCTACTGACGAGCAACTTCTTTGTTTCGTGTAGGTACCTGTTCTATCAACAAAATGTCTCAATTCGACGGAATACCTCGGTGAAGGGAAGACGGCAAAAAATATGCCGTTATAACTCCATAAGTATGCCAATAAAGCGATGAGTTACGAAGCCATTGTCTTAGGGAGTCGACGGGTCCGTGTCGGGCCGCGCCTGCCATTGTCATCAGCGACGGGAACAGGCGAACGCCGTCTAACAAGCTCTTAGATGGCCGTGATGAATGAATTCGTTTGTTTCGTAGTGCCTGAATATTAACGCGGGCTGAAATTTATGTATGTTTAATGGGAATTAGATTCGAATGGTGGTCGTAGTGTTACGATTTATAAATTTATTGCTGTATTGATAATATTTATTATAACTGCGGAGTGATAAACTGTCGTTTCAATTGTAATATAGGTTTAATTCAAGTTAAAATAAATATCAAGGAAAGTATTCTGTTTTGCTAAGGATAATACGAGGTATGGCTATTAAATAACTGAACTGATGCTATTACCAGCGCGCTGCGAGCGTGTCGCGACAAAGTGTTCAGATGAAGCAACGGGTTAATCTCAAATTTCTTGTTAAACTGGGGAAAACTTTTACAGAAGCTTATGCAATGTTAAAAGAAGTGTACGGGAATGAATGTTTATTCCGCACACACACACACAAGCTTTTGAATGGTTTAAATGGTTTAATAAGGGACGTGAACCGATCCGTGCCCCGGACGACACTCAACGTCAAAAACGGACGAAAACATTGAAAAGATTGGTAAATTAATCTGCGAGGGTCGTCGTCTAAGCATCTGAGGGCTTGCATACATACATACATACGCAAAGTTTGTGCAAAAATGGTACCAAAACTCCTCACCCCCGAGCAAAAGGAATGAAGAATGAACATTTGCGCTGAAATTCTAAACAACATTGACACTGATCCAGGCTTGTTAGACACGGTGATAACTTGTGTTAAATCGTAGTTAAAGCAAAAGCGGCGGAAGTTCTGAAGCAGCTCACAGAAGCGGACTTCCACCACTGCTTTCAACAATGGAAAAGTCATATGGAGCGGTGTAGAGATCTCCAAGGGGAGTACATTGAAGGCGAAAGTTGCCACTGTAATTGGTAACGAATTAAAAGTGTTATGACAGTAGTTCGGTTATTTAATAGTCAACCAATTTATATATCTATTTACGGCCATTCAAAGAACTAGTCATGGACATAATGTATTGCCTGTATTTCAAAACTTTCAAAGTTACACATTACATTAAAATTCAAAAATTGGCATTTATAACAACGTTCTACAAAAATTAGTATTTAAATTTACCGAATAACAAAAGCGTTAGCTTCAATATAAATTTATAAGAAAAATCAATGTTCAGTCAATAAAACGATTTATTGATTCGTAAGGGGAAATTGGAAGCGTAAATCTCAAACAAGGAGTTGATTGACCCAAAACAAGAACAGAATAAAACGTTGAATTGGTGAAGCCACTCATAACAGATAATCCGAGAACAGCAATTAACCGTCTGGACAAAGGTTGGGTATATATTATAGTAAGTGGAATTCTGAAACCAATTTGTATCTCGTCGTCAATTTGTATATCATCGACAATGTTTGTATCCACATATGAAATTATTAGAGCAGACTGCAGTTCTGGCAATGAATGACTTTATGAAGCAGTTAAAAAATAAGGATGCGAAAAGTGTCTTGTTAATGAGACTTATCTATTCAACAAGATGGTGTTTGCCACCATACTACAAGATATACAATAAGATTTATGTAGATTATTTGAAAATTGTATAATCAATGTGAACATGCAAACGACATTTTCTTGTAGCTCTTCTGATTTCCATGATTTTTGAAACTTCCAACTTTGACCAGAAAAAATATATTTTTGAAACTTCTCTTGATGATATCTAAGACTTACAACATTTTATCAACTAAATCAAAGATGATGAAATGAATCGTCATTGATTTTAAACCACGTTATTGATTGTATTAAAAATAAGAGCTCCGGTGTATATAAATATTGATGACCATCCTAGTCGGCTTATTCTTTTTTCCAAATGTTGCTTTCACCAAAATGACAGTCAACACCTTCTACATTAAATCAAAATTCAAATATTATAACATTGCCACACTAAAAACCTAGATTCTCCTCTCGAGTTTCAATGAGAACCATTTACGATCGGAAGTCCATGCACTCCTGCCTTGAATTGAATACCTACAACATGTATATCATTCTATATATCACACTTGATCAAAATTTGACTACCTATCACACTAAATAATGCAACAATGTCCTATGTGAAAGGAAAGTGGAAGTGTAAAAATCTCGATTACAAACATATATTTTGAAACTAGGAATTTCTCAAACAATAATGATCTATGGTTACTAAGAAACGGTCTCGTATCATTAGCACTGACATGAGCTGGAGCTCCCAAGAGGTAAGGAAGAAAGTTAATGTTAGGGCACGAAACGGCAATATTTCAACCCCTGTATATGCGAATGCGGGACTTCCTTCCAGATAACAAACCTTAAAATATGTATTTATGTAGCGGACTGTAATTTTCCTGCTAATAATTATATAAGACGGGTAAACGTACGGTTACAATTAAAAGTAATCTTTATGTATCTCGATGGCGTGTGTAGTGAAGTATTTACTACTTTTAATGGTAGCAAACAGACGCATTACACGTTGCAATTGTGTAAAGCATAGAATATTGTTAAAATGTTACAAGAAAATACAGCAACGTCCATCACGATATCAGTATTGTCACAGCTAAGGCTTAAATTATAATTAACCTGGAAAATGTTCAGAGGATTTTAAATTAAACCCTACGCCAGTTGATCAATGTGAATAAAATCTGTGGCGAATTTGGCGACCTTTTATATGGCGATAAATGTTTATTATATTTATTTCTATAGAGAACCTTCATTACTTTAGTTTTGACAAAACCGTTATTACTATAGTAATTTTTATAGCGTGTTGTCCTGTAGATAGTTTTTGTTTTTATCTTGTTACATTTATTACTTTACATATCTATATAGATAGAACTACCAATATTCGTAACTAACCTCCTGATTAAGCCTTGAAGGAGAAATAAATCTCCGAAATGTTGTCAAAAATCGAATAGTTGTTGCCTATTCACGAACCTAAAATCCAACAAACCAAAAACTAAAGTGATTCATGTTTTATCACTAAATGTTTTATAATTCAGCCCTATGGATTCATCAAACATATAAACCACATATGTTTAATAAGGCAGCTTAAAACTGTTCGATACGATTGTATTATCAGTGGCAAAAACTAACTAAAACTGTGTTTTAATATATAAGTAACTTTTCAATTTCTTATATCAGAAATATAGAAAGAAAAAATATAGACCAAGATACCTAATTATAATTATAAGTAAACCTATACTCAAAAGGGCTGAAAATCATTGAGAAAATTGTGAGAACATTATTTTGTAATTTTAGGAGAGAAATTATTAGTTGGTTGCCATGAGAACATCCAACTTTAATACCAAGGAGAGAGTAGGTTCTAACCTAACGTCCACTTGCAAGGAAGGTATTTATAAACATTCAACTCTTTTCCGATTAAACTGAAGTTTAAGAAAAAGAATTTCGAAGTTAACCTTCGAAATATAATGAGCAAAGTATTACCTTTTACGTTTTCAACATTATATTAAAATTTGAATAAACAAACAATGTATAGCGACAAAAAACATCAATATAAGTTGGTGAAACTTCCATAATATACTATTTCATCCTTACCGTACATGATTAGCATACCGCTAAAACCCGTGAGAGCCCCAATCGCCCCTATTTTATAGATCGACTCGATGCTGCAGATAGAAAACTCGAACGGATGCCCGACAACCTATAATTTGGCTCTAGCGGTTTTATCTTTTTTACACGGTCGACCGTTCAGCAAATTATAAGCATCGTTGAAACAACGTCACCACATATTTATTGGTTTTATGGTTAACAGATTAAATAAATATGGAGGAAGAAAAAAATTAATTGCTGCTAGACGAAGAACTGGCTCGAAGATTTATTGCTATTGAAAATAAAACATGAGTTAAAAATGGGTAAAGTGGACAAAAAAAGATTATTAAAGCGCCGATAATTGCTGTAAGTCATAACGCATGTCATCTGTGTAAGTCGTGACGTAAGCATTTTTTTTATATACTCATTTATTTAGTATTCCTATTGTTTTCATATTTAACCTATCTTATGTTCTGCTGTCTGTTTTTGCGTTTCCTGTTCGTCATGTATTTTTCCTTCCTGTATCTTCTTAGAATGAGAATAACTCCTATTCACAGTTTCACAGATCCCGATTGCAACCATATTAGTGTGATATATCGGACGACAAATAACAACGGACGAATCTCGGCTTACTTCCTTGCAAGGAGAATAAAGCAGTGACATAGATGGACTGCCCTCTAGTGTGCCTAAATAGGACTCGACATGTTCCGGTCGGTCTGACAAGGTCAGCGACCACCATATGTCACCAATGGCACACCATCAACAGTATTCTCCTTCTACTCTATCTTAACGGACCTACTGTTAGTGGTGTACTCCCAGGAACGACGTTTGCTGACCTTGTCAGACCCACCGCCGACTCCTATTTAATCGCCCTAGAGGGCAGACCCTATACGGCACCGCTTCTAGGTTCTCGTAAAAGCTACACTTTATGAGGTTGTTTGCAATTTACTTGTATTTCCTAGGTCCTATGCCACGAAATGTTTCCTATGTATAAAAATAACTTTAAAAGTTATCTAATCTGAAATCTAGAGGCCATCAAGGTCACAAGATTTCAATACGTATCTTACTGTACTCCAAACATGATAATGCTATTTCTAATTCGATTATTGACCCTCTTATCTTCCCTCCCCTTCCCGGCATCTTAACACCATCGCAGCAAAACTCCTTGAAGTTCCCTGAAGACAGTATTTGAAGGTACTTTTATCATGATAGTTCTAGTAAAAATAATCTCAAAATATCGTAGCAACACCTAATAAATCAATTACAAAACTAATAGTATAACAATAGTAACTATATTTCTGTTTAACGTTCCACGAAACATTAATTCAAGATTAAATACAAAATTACTCAAATATCTCCATTGCACAACCAATTGATATCTAGACACCTTTTGAGAATGGACCTTCAAAAATCTTGACTCAGAGTCTGTAGACGATATCTTGAAACAAACGGAGTGACATCTTATTTACCAGGACCCTCCTCCGATGGTGATGACCCCATACAGGTATCCGTTATACGAGAATCATCTATAATCATTCCTTATTCGAAATCAATTTACAATCGAAATGAGATCCCGAAATGCCATTATTTGTTCCCAGAGCGCCGATTCCGCTCGTCCCTAAATGATATGTAGATATACGACGCAAGTGGATTCACGAAAAACATAATTGAATGATTGCAGGTGCGGGATCGGCACAAAAAGAAAAATTTAAAGACGCTGAGATGGCTGGCGGACAATTTAGGCGTGCAATAGAGAAAATGATACGTTGGCAACGTGGAAACGCAAACACGAGGCTGATTTGGATTCACGTCGGTCCTCCGTCAGCGGAGATACGAGGGCAAATTATGAGAAAACGATCCACGCGGCCATGAGACGCAACAGGAGAGTTTTAATGTGTCATTAGATACTTGTGATATTTATGAAACGTCGAACAAATGTTCGTTAAGAGATTACCGCGTTGAAGAATTTTTATAATTGGCTTTAGTTGATAAAAAAAATTGAAATATTGAATTGACTGAATCAAAATGGTTGAATGCAAATATCATAAATAACTCAGGAAGTGGTCGAAGTTAGGGACAATTTGCTGCCGGATAAATTTTTGGTACACTCATTGGTATTGAAGCTCTAAATAATATAGTTCCCTATCAATCCAAGTTCCGCTAGGTAACTTATGGGGGGGAAACTGTTTTTCGTGAATTTTCCGAACAGTGTGCACTCGAACTCATAAATGATCTCGCGAAACTCGGATCGATGGGAAACCAATACCAACGAATGTACCAAAAATTTACCCGGTAACAAATTTGTTTCAGGTCAATGTCTTTCCTGAATTAAACATTTTTGACATACACATGTGAGTGATGGATCTGAAGCGGAATGGAACCGGTATATGTGTATTAGATAATTGGCTAACATGGTACGATAAAAACCTGCCTAAGCTTTTGAACAATTGAAAGTCATCCAATAATCACGTTGAATTAGAGAGACCTCAAAATTTTCTCTAAAAAAAAATTCTGCAAAATTGTAAGTCAGTGAGAATTTGGTGCATCGTTGTAACCACTCTCTACATTTCTCATTGCCTTAAAAAAAATTCTGGAATTTTAATTGAAGAACTATAATTACAAACGTGTATTGCAATTAGGAAGACCACTAATTTATTAAAGGTTGATCAAGTTGAACATATTAACTAAACGTGGAAACGTAAAAAGACGTCATCCCTAAAAAACTGCTGTATATTATTTTCATATACTTATTTCCAAACCTCAAAACAAACATTTTGTTACCTCTGAGGGCCTTAGAATTACTTTCGTTGAGAAACGATGATTCCTAAGCTCCCAACAGCTCATCGTTGGAACTATCCTCTACATTTCTCATTGCCTTCAAAAAATAGTTTGTTCATGAAAAGTGTGTAAGGGTCCATCAAGATGAACAGATTAATCAAAACTGTGGATAGGGAACAAGCACTTAATTCCTAAGGAATCTACTTAGTTTCTTTATATTGTCTTTATGTGTATACATATTTTCAAAAATCAAAACAAAAATTCTAAGGTAAACAGCTTGTATCTGAGGATGTTAGAATTACTTTCGTTAAGAAACTGTAGCTTGTAAGTTCGGATCAACACTTATACACTGTATGTTCCATTTCATGATTCCTAACAACAGGTATTCTTAGAAGCTCTCAAAGTCTCAAGAGCATGAATATTTGCCTGTTCCTTCCTAAGAAAATTCCTTCATCTCTCTAAATAGAATAATGTTTCCAGAAAGAAGCTATTACCTCAAAACAACTATATTTTTCGACCTTACCGTATACCATCAATACTTAGTCTAAAAGTCTGACATCATGAGTAGAGGGAGTCACGCCAGAATGATTTTTAGTTAGGTCATGAACCGTGATAAATTATGGGGGTGGCACAGTGTTCCTCTTATGCTTCGCTGTGATTGGTAGAAAACTAACAATAAAGAAGGAAAGATAATCGACACTTAAGTCAGCCATAGTGATCATTTAACGCATCACTGTTTCCACTGACATAAACTTCTTGTGCCCTGGAAAAATCGCGACTCCTATCTCGCACGGATACCACACCAAATTCCACCAAACATATTGTGCATAACCACACCCATATTCCGTATTTTCTGCTTTCTTTCGATACAATATTCGGTGCATCAGTACGATTATTCATGAGATGAGACATAGAAAAGGAAAAATATAGAATATTGGTATGGCAATGCACATTATGTTTCCTAAGTGTGTCCTCCATCCTGCATTTTCTTGTATGTAGTACAGTATATAAGTCAACATACGCTGTTAAACTAATTAATATTGGTAAATTCGTGGTTCGCTTATTGAAAATTGGTTCGCAAAACTTAATGAACCTGAATCAAAATTTCACTGCTAATAAATTTTCATTTTAGACTAATTTAGCAATGTTTTCAACGATACTATACCTTCCCCCTTATGTGGAACAGATAAAGGGTTTCCACTAACACCCGAATACTACATTTACACTTAGAACTTGAGCGTTTAGTCAACCATGTTAGTATCATCAGAATATGATAAAAACCAACATTTGAACTTTGAACTAACTGTCTACTCAAAAGTTGTTACTTTAACTTACGCCAATAAATTCACCCACACATCAGATAAACTATTTAAAAACAGTGACATAACTGTAGTAAACACCTCAAAAACTTTTAGAATCAGAGATTATAAAATAAGTTGTAAAAATTATTAAGGTTACTGGGCAAGCATCAAATTAAATCCCTACGATAGAACCGTATTTTTTTTTAAATTTTATATTTATGCGACGGTCAATTTTCTAAACTAAAGGCCTCACATAGCTCACCAAAAACTTCACTATCATTAAGGACGTCTTAACATTACTCCTTTGAATTAATAACATTATGCCTTTTCGAATTAATACTTCCCTTATCTACATCTCGTTTGCTGTTGCACTGAAATATTATTTTACAAGCACCATCGTCAAATAACGTACACCAATAAACGTACACCATCCTCAAATAACGTAAGAAAGTCTGAATATACAGCCACCAACAGCAGTCATAAAAATAAATAATACAGCGAATACTTACAACGCAGACCCGCAATTTCAGCAACTACCGTTACTCAAGAGCACTACAGTGCTTCAAGACTAAATTGAAAAACAAGTAGAGGTGACTGTCGTCGGCGTCGCGTCATGGCTACAAAAAAAAGAGAGAAGTAGATGTGCATTTCATCAGGTTCATGAAATGCCGCAACCTAATTACCTAATTAACTAAATATGAGTGGAATACCGATTTTTAATAACGATAAACGTACACAATCCTCAAATAACGTAAGAAAGTCTGAATACACAGCCACCAACAGCAGTCATAAAAATAAATAATACAGCGAATACTTAGAACGCAGACCCGCAACTTGAACAACTACCCTTACTCAAGAGCACTACAGTGCTTCAAGACTAAATTGAAGAACAAATAGAGGTGACTGTTGTCGGCGTCGCGTCATCGCTACAAAAAAATGAGAGAAGTAGGTGTGCATTTCATCAGGTTCATGAAACGCCGCAACCTAATTAACTAATTAATCTAAATATGAGTGGAATACCGATTTTTAATAACAGAGGTTAAGTTGAGGATCCGGTGGCTAGACTTCGCCTTCAATAAAGAATTCTTATTATTATTTTTATTATGCAAGGTTACATAATTTACGACAGTGATGTTAGAGGTTTATCTGAAGAAACTTATTCAGATGTACATACGAGTATGTCTGTATTTAGTGAGTACATCTATTGGCGCTCTGGCTGTGACATCAGAAAATACTTGTGTGTGCAAGGATAAAGTTACGTGGTTAATTATAGACTGGACTTAGATATTAGGCTTTAAAGGTAGTAGGCACTAAGGGGGAAGAGTAACGTGAGTTTTAATCGTCTCCTGATAATGCCAACATGAATGTCGAAACGCCCGCGTTGAGTGTAAAGCAGTGCTTGGATGTTAGTGGAAAACTATTGTTTCTAGGTTGAAGGGTTCAATTCCACTACAGTGCCCTATGTGGAACTAAAAAAAGGTTACACAAAAGGCACATTTTCAAAGATTCGAGTTACATCATTAAGAGCACAAGATCTCGTGACAAAATAAAAGTATTATGTAAAGGTGCGTAATTGAATAGAGTGTAGATGATTTAGCAATAACTTGCAAGATCAGCTAGTGGGACAATTTACAGTGGTGCGATATGAAGTACGTAATGAAACAAACGTAATGCACAAAACGTGTCGCAAAACTGTTTGTAAAGGCTGAAAATGTATACGTAAAGAGTATATTGAATATAAATTAGCCGCAAACTGGTCAAATATAACAATTTTAGAACGTAGCACGTTAGCATTTGATGCGAAAATAAGGTCAATATTAGTGTTTTGTAAAAGCTGCAATTTTGGAATGTTAGTTTTTTTATATACTATATGAAAAAAAATAGTCATACATTACGTACATAGAACTAACACAATCAAGAGTCGCTAAAACTAAGTACTTATATTAACCCTAGTAGGATGGCGCCGTGTAAAATTCACACATTCGGCTAAACAATAATGGACCCCGTCCAGCTGAGTGGCGCCATCTTGGTCTCCTCTTTATTCCTCCGTCGGTCGGTTAGTATTGCCTCAAACTAGAGTGCGTTTGAGGCAATGAGAAAAAATACAGACGTTTAGGATGATACCTTTTCACTTAGAAGAATTTAACAAGAATAATTTGTGACAATATTTTATTTGTGATTATTATATGTGACTAGCTTATTTACATTACTGTGATTTTTATAAATTCTGAATGCAATAAGTAGAACTTACTTTTCCATGCAAGACGAATGAATTAAATATAAATTCTCATATAATGTTAGCTTCCTCGATTTTTTTCATATTCACATTCATAAATATAAACTGATGTTACAATAAAGATGTACTTGTGTCTTAATAACACAATGCCGTGCTTTATTTAGTAGGATGAAAGTTTTTTGATACATGTAAATTTTACGCAACGCTATCTTTAAGGACCCTACTGTGAGCGCTATCCTACTAGGGTTACGCATGCGCTTTACTCGCAGTTTTCAATAATGAAGTCATGGGCTATACTGCCGTCCATAAACAAAAGGTAATAACTACAATTTTACTGTTTTCAGAAAAATGCACTTTTATTACTGTTTCTTCTCAACATTTATTATCTAATGAAATATATTAATTATTTTTGTGTTTTTTAATATATTATGCCATATACAGGGTGACTGGTGATAAAGTGTACAAACTCTGGGTGGATTGTACACCGCAATTGCAACAAAAAAGTTCTTCTTGACCATGGTCCGATTCTCAAGTATAAGGGAGAAATTTCAGGAATTGTTTTTTTCGGAAAAACGTGATTTTTCGCATAAAACCATATCTCCTGAACTATTAGTCCTACATCAAATTTAAAATTGAAAAACCATTGAAAATCTCATTAAATTTTCTTGAAGCAAACATACTCAGCAAGATTCCCATTTAATTTGTGTAAGCATAGACACAATCCTAAGTTTTAAAAATTTCCAAATTTCTAAATTTAACTTTGATCAAACGATATTTTTTTTCAACTTAAAGTATCTGAACTATTAAGCCGAAAATTAACAGAATAATTCGAATAATTACAATGAAATTTGTACTGCCCTTTAAATGAGCTTTTTAATTTTTCCTAAATTACATAGTTTGATGAAAAAGGCATTTACCAGGAAATAAGACATGACAGAGCTGCCTGCACTCAAGTGCAGCTGAAATTTAGATCCACGGTGAAGCACACACTGAGTGACGGAAGGAGAGGTCAAACCTTAACGCCTCTTGTAGATAGGAAGAGGAGGTACTCTTCCATGGCCAGCGGATCTCCGGATCTAACACCTTGAATTTCTTCATGTGGGGCTTCTACAAGACTCGTGTATACCAGACAGAAGTGGACTCAGTTGAAAAACTCACACGAAGAAAACAGGCAACTATACATGAGCTACAACAAGCCATGACGGCGAGCGTCACCAGAACAGAAGTGAGACGGAGAGCGCGAGCGTGTGTAAGACAAAATGGTCGTCATTTTGAACACCTTCTCAACTAAAAGACTGTTTATTTGCAAGTTTATTCTTAAAAAAGAGTTTATTCTCCTTAACTTTAGAAACAATTAATTTGTACTTGATAAAAAAAAAATAGTTAAATTAAAAACTTGTATTATGGAAGAATGTTTTGTTATGCTTTCTTTTGCGCCTTCTTCCCCTGCTATCTAGGTTACGTTCATTTCGCGAGCTTACTCCAAAAAATCCGTTGTTCGAAAATTAATAATTGTCGAGAATAAAAATCTGTTTTTCCATCAAACTATGTAGATTAAGAAAAACTACAAAGCTCATTTAAAGGGCAGTACAAATGTCATTGTAATTATTCTAATTATTCTATTAATTTTCGGCTTAATAGTTCAGATATTTTTAGTTGGGTCAAATATGGGCGTAACGGGTTTTTGCAGTAAGCCCACGATTTACACTCGAAATGCGAATTCTTCTACCCGATACGGAATTTTTAAAAAAATGAGTATACCGTTGGAAAGCTTATTAAGAAAGGAAGTTTTTATGAAATGTGCACACTTTTGAGAGAGAAAAAATATCGTTTGATAAAAGTCAAATTCTGTAAAATTTAGAAATTTTGAAATTTTTTAAATTTAGAATTGTGTATGCATAAAAAAAATGGGAATCTTGCTGAGTGTGTTTCTTTCAAGAATATTTAATGAGCTTTTCAATGGATTTCTTAAATTTGCTGAAGGACCAATAATTCAGGAGATATGGTTAGTTTTAGGCAAAAAATCACGTTTTTCTGAAAAAAAACAAATCCTGAAATTTCTCCCTTATGCTTGAAAATCGGACCATGGTCAAGACGAACTCTTTTGTTGCATTTGAGGTGTACAATCACCACCCAGCGTTTGTACACTTTATCACCAGTCACCCTGTATATGCAAAAATCTCAAATCCTAAAATTTTCCAGACAGGACCTTTTGTTTATGGACGGCAGTATAAGCGGATTACTTAACAATCGCCCCCGTACCTAATAAGGCTGTGCAGCCGAGCTAACTCAATCCCGGACGCGCTGACGTCGAGATGTTCTCGTCGACGTACAAATTTATACGTACTATACAAACATGCGACTGAGAAAAATAGCTCCGGCAACATGTTAAATTGGAAATTCGCCGAATCAATCGATTACCCGGGCCAGGCCGGTACCGCCTTCCGTCCGCGACGGCGGACCACCATGAAACCCGAACGTACGCAAGTGAATCTCCGGAGTACAATGGGCGCCTCTTTAGCATCCGCACCGGCCTAAATCTCATTCGCGGCGCATGCTAAGGCACTGAAGCTTGCAGCGCATGCACACCGGCAGCGATCAAATTGACGTGAAGTATGATGTCTCTTTATCTCTTTATGCCACCGAAATACAAATCTCGACAGATGCGGCCATCGAAATGTGAACAGCAAAAGTGACGTGTAATTTAAATTTAATGTGAACTTAACGGTCACTCAGCCACATTAAAAAAAGTGAATTTGTTGAGCTTAAATGGTATCTAAGGTGTCAAAAATGATGTCCAATTGGTTTTATGTGGAGTAGAAAATTGAACGTCCCAGAAAAGGGAATTACCAAAGGAAGCTGAAGACTCCAAAGCTCAAGAAACTCGTAAAACTTTAACATCATCTAGAAACGATGAGCAGAACGTGAAAACTTCAATTCGAAAGGCCTTGTACGGTGAAATATTATTTACATTTTTCTTAACTTCAACTTTAAACACGATTTGTTCGCAATTGCATTTTTTCATACCAGCAAGAAAGATGTTCTACAATTTTCAACTACAAACCGATTGACTTTACATCTTAGTTGTAGCATAACACATTTCTTTAGATAAGTACGTAAGAGTTTTTATTTGTTTTTAAATCGCTATTTAACAGACATACTTCGGCTGCTTTTTTCACAAAAATATGTTTTTTAAATCACTCCATTTTACGAAAAAATATTTTGAAAAAATCCTACGTCACCTTTCATTTCTCACCTACTTCAAAATTCGTTTGAATTTTTGGATCATGTTGTCATGAAACATACAAGTTTTAAGCCGCGAAGATCCATGAAAAAAATATTGATTCCGTTCAAGCGCTGTGGAGTCACATTGGTAGCAGACTGATCGAATGATGAAAATCGCCCCTATTTTTTAAGCGCCTTGAGTGATTTTATCCCTTAACTTTAACTTGAACTGAATCATGGTTAAATGTTTCTGTCAAATGTTTCCCAATTGTTGCCAAATACCATAAAGATTCAAAATATGGCAAGACACCTCAATGAGGCAAGAATAGCGAGAACTATAACCAAACTGGAGGACAATTGAAGGGGTTAGAATAAAAAGGGTATAAGTAACATTTTCATTGTTTGAAGATATTTGAGCTTAAAGTTAAGTAACTATATAAGTAAGGAAAACATTTAAGTAAAATCTAATTTTATTTTGATTAATTAAAAAATGTCTTTAGGCAGAATTTTTAGCTCAAAAGTTGTTTAGGATATTTTAAAAAAAAACACACCGTTTTTATTCCAAACATTTTTTTTAATAAAGTAAAAATAAAACAAGAATATGTGCAGAAACAAACTTCCCAAAATTAAGAAAACAAATCTATTCACAACTGTCAGAATCAGAGTTCAGTTAGGTATATCATCCATGTCGTCGTCAAACTCAGAATACGTATCACCGAAATAAGCATCATTCGGTGTATTTTTTGACGTAGAAGCAGTGGTTTTAGAAGTTTGATTTATTTTTTTCTTGCCTTTGATTTTAGTTTTCTTACTTCCATGCTTCAGATCTTTATAAAAGCTATGATATACAGGTGGTAATTATTCTAGAAGTGAATGCAAATTTTTCCATTTTTCTGCTGAAATATTAATAGGATTTTCTGCAAATCTCTTGGTGGTCGGCCATTACCCAAAAAAGGGCACTCGCATGTTGTAAAAGGAAAATCATCATCAATAGTAATCTTAAACTGGAAAGCATATGTCTCGGAAGTTTCTCTTAAGTTTTGTTTCTCTATGTCCTTTTTTGGATCGCCTATTGTGGCATTGAGATGAGCAAATGAATAAAAATCTTCTTTTCTTGTATCATCTTATTTTCTCGTGTCTTGAAGCGTTTAGAAGCTGATCCTATTACATCACTCCAATCTTGTGGTGTAAATACTTGCGGAAATTTCCTTTTACATTTTTCTATTAGTCCAAATGACCTGTTACATTCCATGTATGTATGGCCCGGCTCAAAAAATGTATGGTGTATTTCTTCGAGTTGAGTAACTTTTTTTTAAATTTAGCGTTCATCAGATTATGTTGGTATTTATCATAACATAATAATATATATGACACAGCAACTTACCTTCAGCACTTTCTATTTCTTCATCACTTTCCATTACGTGTTTATATAGCACAAAACAGAAAAGAATAAATAGATATTATTGGATCGGTTAAAACTCAGTAATTGCTTAGTATATTGTCGGTTGGAATAAAAAGGGTACAATTGCATTTGTATCCTTTTTTATGCCAATAAAATCTGTACTTTCGTTTACCAGATTTTTCTACTACGCAATATATGTCGATAAATGTATTTAAAATCACTTGCACCATTTTTATTCCAATAAATAGGCATCTCACCTATAAGAAAACGCAGTTATCCCATAATTTTAAAAAATTGTACTTTTACCCTTTCTATTCTAACCCCTTCAATTGTTCTCTAATTAAAGTGGCTGCTTACTGAAATGTATTGTATTAAAAAAAGAAACGGTGGCAAGAAGAACAATGACTGTAGAGTTATAGAGAGCCTGTAAGACATGATATAGGAAAAGTTTTAAACGAGGACAGGATATTCTTTTGTCCAATTGATTCGTTACAATCCTTTTAAAACATGTGGAATGCAGTGAAATGCAGTGGAAGTCCATGAACAAACGATGTGTCCAGGACCTCCAAGTACAGCACATAGAGAGATAAGAGTCCAGTTTGAAAATCGATTTCTAAATGAAGAGACTGATTTTCAGAATAGCAGATTTAATTCAAATCTGTATTTGATAGGTTCTGGGCTAAAATTATGGTTTTGCCGTCTGGCGTTTGACTGGTTTCAAACTGTTAAGTAATATTCTAAACTTGTGACTTATTCAACAGTTTGTGTCTACTGTTGTTAAAATGGTGTTTACACAACAAAAAAACGTTTATGATAAACTCCTTCATGAACGAACCTTAAAGTTGAAGAGCAATTAACGTATTCTCTCGAAGATTGTTACTTTTTTTCACGAAGATTTCTTTTTGTGGCTGTATTCAAAGAACACAAAGCTCCTATTAATAACCTTGATCGAATTCAAGAAATAAATTTGGAAAAAATAAATTATATTAACAGTACTCCACATGTCCTACAAAAATAAGCCATTTTCGGTTATATTCGAAAAAGATATCAGTAAAGTCGAAGGGGGCATTTTGAACAAATTGACTATTCAAAATGGTCAAGCATATCATGGGACTGTTCAAAAAAAATACTTTTGGCCAAGCATATCAGCATATCACTGTACACATTGCTACAAAAGCTTCTATTAGACTTACAATATAATAGAATTTTAAAATGCACGAGCGAAATAATAAAGAATTACAACGAGAAAGTAATATTCCATTTCGTTCAATTATGTAGAATTAGAAGACACAAATTCACACTTGAACACTTTCAACCACTTAACACCGAAAAACTGCACTCAACGCGTGTTTCGCCAACCATCATAATTAAAACTGATTTGAATAATCTCCCGATGATGCCAAGTTGAGTTTGAGAGTTGAGTGCAAGAAAGTGTTTCGGTTGTGAATATTGTTTTGCAATCTTTGCGCATGCAAATGTTTTCAACACATCTCCTGAACTGCTGTAATTGCATCCTACGCTGATAGCCAAACAATCCTGCCTCAATGCGTTAATAATTAACAGAAAATACACGTGCGATGTCCTCATTTGCATTCAACAGAATCATACACGTCGTAATTCTTACTAAATATAGAACCGGAATCTTGCCGGAATGATATTTATTATATGAGCAACAATGCTGACTGCTTTTTACCTTCTTACCAAAGTATGTTCCTTATTGAATAAGTAAACAGTATATACCTGTACTCCAAAAAACAAACAAAAAAGGTATTTTTGGTGTAATAAAAAGGACTGAAAATTAAATTACTTAGACTGAAAATATACATTGTGCTCTATTTGAACTAAGCATGTTATCTCGATTACAAATTGGCTAAATTTAACATAAGCTGCACTTAGTATTACATTTTTGAATTTATTTCAATTAGAGAGGGTGAAGAGCCTTCTGTTTTATGCTATGTAAAAAATGAAATGGGGGTCTACTACAAAAATGTGACGCATTTCAGACCCTAACATTTGTTTTTTTTTTTTTTAAAGAATATCAAATATCAAATATCTCCGATGCGGCTGGGTTTAAGTACAACTCAAACTCTTGAACTCTTTCTCAAAAATTTCATCACACAATAGTATTCCATTTACTCGTCGTTGCACGTGTTTATATAAAGACACATCCAAAAAAAAGGTCATCAAATGTGACTTTAACGAGAGAGATAGAAATAGCGGTCATGACGAAGTTTTTCGGTTATGTCAAACTTTTGACAAGTGACTATCACAATTGTAAAATAAATAATGACTGTCATATAAGGTGACAGCTTTGACAATTAAATACAGTTATAAATTTAAGATAGAATAGAAACACGTCTTTTTTACTCGGCCAACTTTGATGACTTTTTTTTGGATGGCTCGATATTAACACTATGTAAACTCGTTAATATTTAAAAAAAAGTCATATATTACATTTTCGTATCTCTAATGCACAACGAATCATTGCAACAACGAAAAATTCGCTCTGTAGATGCAGTCCTCAAAAAAATACAAACTGCGTCCTTTAGTGTTAACATATTATGTATGTTATCCAACATATGTTAGCCAACCACACCAATTAAATAATCTTATTGGATAGTGGTTTCTGTGATATAATGTTGCTATGACATAATGTTGATACTTGCATGATGTCTTCCAATGATTATATCCAATGCCTGCTTAACCTTTTGCACTTTTTGTACTTAGCAAAACTATACTCGTAGATTGATAAGTGAAACCTTATATTGCTGAAATAAGAAAAACGTGAGGATTTCGATTTTCCATTAGCATACTGAGTCCATAACATATTGAGTGTTTCAATTCAAAAGTCAAGTATAATCTTGTAGTTGATTTATTTTAGAGATCACATATTTTTAGTTAGGTATGACGTGAAAAAATCTGAGCTAAAAAATAATGTGTTTTGAATTTTCGAATCTATCCAGAAATAATCAAGATAGAGGGGGATTAATGGTAATCACCCTACATGTATACATACATATCTAGTTCGCTTATTCTGTGGTATAAATAAGGCCATATTATGGTCAGCCTCTAGCAGATGGTGTTCACGAGATTACTATATTTGTTGGCCTGCCCAAGTATATGCACTCAATTTTAAGAAGACAATTACTAATAAACGTAAAGTCCCTTAGTTGGTAAAGTGTATAACAAAGTAATCAAACACTCGAGAGGCAATACCTTATACGCGTAGCAAATCCGGCACCTTAGTGACTTCTATTTTCTTTACTGCCGAATGAGCTACCGTAATGGTTTTTGTGTTAGTTAAGCAATTAAATGGTATTTCAAATTTTCCGCGTTTGCCTTAAAATGACCTTTCGTTCCTCGGGATACTGTTACATCGTCCGTTTATATCCGTCAACTGTGAAGAAACGACTAATAAACTTCCCATTATAAAATGGTACCTACATAGGAGACAAAATTATGATTATGAACTCCCATTGTCTTCGAATTACCCACTTGTAAGGCGTTTGAAATGCACGAACAATAATAGGAATAAACCTCAAACCGTTATACGAAGCGTATAGTCTTTGGCAACAGGAATGAAAAAATGTTAAGTGATTGTCTGAATTTAGCATTCAAAAGCATTTGTGTTGCCGAATAGCTTTTTTACATGTCTGAGTTTAGTACTCAAAAACATTTTAACAAGCGAGAAGCGTTTTTACGCGATCGAGTACTTGCAGGAAACAATAGCTTGACAAAAACGGTGGTAAAAAGTATTCAAATAAAATTTGGTTCTTTCAAAGTAAAGTAATCTTTTTCTCTTGCACACGAATAAGGTAAATACCTGTTCCAATCGATAAAATAGAATGTAAACCACCAAAGACGAAAAAAATGAAAAATGTAACAGGATGTTCGTGAATTATATACCGTGTGTGTAAAGCCGACATCGGTCAGTTATGAAAAAGGACAAACAGAAGTGACACGACAGATAAGAAGCAATCGCACACGCATCGAAGGTAGTGAGGGAATAAGACCGACCCTTTCACCACATGTGCTTGTTGTTACAACGAGAAGTGTACCATTTGTCCTTTTTCACAACTGGCCGATGTTGGCTTTACACACACTGTATATTATGATGATGCTTTAGCTTTATAAGCCTTCGTTAATTTATCACTACCTCTACCAAACAAATTCTATTTTTTTAGTCACTATGCACTTTGTTTTATGCGAGCCACATTTTATTTTCATATGAAGGCATTTACTTCCATATAACCACGTAAGGTGGTAACTTGAATAAAATATAAGGAAAATATTAAAATTTTGTGAAAAGTTATGGATGGCCAAACCAAATATTGAATTTATGTTCATTTGGCTATGGTGTTTTTGTTGTACACGGGAGAAGAGGGGGGCGGTTGTTTTATTGTACCTTAATATGAATTACTAATGAAATTCATGTGACATGTCGTTTTGTTAGTTTTTGAGGTAAAAAAATTCAAATATTAGTGTTCAAAATTCAAAAACTAGTATTCAAGCAGTATTAAGCCACTGCTCTATGTCATTCAGGTCAATCATATCACTGAGGTCATAAATTTGTTTGAAACCATTAAGTTCATTTAGGTCACTTATGCGACACAGGTTGTAAAGGTCATATCGGTCATAAATGTAATAGTGGTTATATCAATCATAAAGGTGGTCAAATAGGTCACACAGCTATAGAGGTCATAACAGGCCATAAAGGTCACAAAGCCATAAAGCCACAAAGCCAAAAACAACAAGCCTTAAAGGTAATATAGGTCACATAGGTCACAAAGTTCATGGATGTCATTTACGTCATAAAAGTCAAAATCACACTTTTAATAACATACGTTGACGGTCTCAGTGTCTCTCAAAGTTGGCCGAGCAAAAAAATACGTATTTCTATTCTTAATGTTCAGTTTACAACCTTATCGAATTGTCAAGACTATGTGGTGTAACTTAAGAAAAAGAAATAATATTTTCAAAAAAATAGGATCGCATCCATGGTGTTCCATTAATTTCTTCAATTTTATTGAGCTCAAGGTCTTCCATATCTCAAACGGGCGTTTCAAATATTGAATTTTTTAGACAAGACATGAAACAATCATGGCGGGTCAAATCGCAAGATTATTGTTAAGTTATTGTTAAAATGTTTAATAAACCATTGGCAGAACTGTAATTTTAGAGATTCGTCCGCTCTGAGAATTTCATGTGTGGATTGCAGACCATATGAATGATGCTCCAAATCATTTTTCGAAATTCGTAGACACGTTGTATAGGGCACATTCACTTGTTGGCTCGCTCAGATGGCTAATTGATGTTCTTGGATTGTCCGTTCTCATGTACCTAACAATTTCAACGTTTTCTTCTGTCCATACTCTGGGTTTGCCACTTCCTTGTTTCTGATTGACGCTTTTAGTTTGCTGGCACAAATTTAGGAAATAATTTACTGATCGGCTAAAATGGTCGAAATGAATATCGACGTCTCTTCAATAACGACAGCCACTTCAAAAGTTTGACAACAAAGTTTCGCTTCGAGCTTTGACAAAACCGCTATTTCCTTTTCTCTCGTTCACAGCCAGATTTGATGACTTTTTTTTCATAGTTCCTTACAATGTGGAAACATTAGATGTAGAAGTAATAATTTTAGTAGCAGCGGTTCTTTAATCACAAAGCAGTTGTAATTGAATGGGTCGCCCATTCTCTGTATTCTTGTTGTCCGTGTGTCCGTGCGTGTGTCTGTTACACGCGTAGCGCCTAAACGGCTTGACCGATCCGGATAATTATTTTTGCACAATATCTAGGTCGGTTAGGTGACGTGCAACGGCTTGACCTACGGCCAACCGGAAGTGGGTCTAATTTTGACCTAAATAGAGAATTAAGTATATTTTGAGAGAAATGTCAATGACAAAAAGATTCAGAATGCAAAAATTAGTTTGAATATGTACTTCCGCTTTTGAAAAGATTTTTTATATGGTTAGTGAATACGCGGACATGCGACCCATTCAGCTGCTGTTGAGTTTACTCAACATGCTTAGCTTATTATTACTGAATTATGCGTAGTGATAGCCAACACAATGTGGAACAAAATTTTATTTAGTACTTGTACTTGTAAATTGAAATATATCAGTCTCATATTTTATTGGAATTGGGCCCGTGATCTATCCGAAAACAAAGAAATATATAACAATCTCATTGGAGAAAACTACAATCTAGACGCCTCGTAAATTACCCGGTCCCGAATAATTTGGCGGCCCGTCATAAATAAGAGGAGTGTGGCGTCCCACCGAATTTTAAATAAATAAAAACCGTATTCATATTATGCGAATACGCGGGTCGCGCCTTTGGCCCGGGGATGCCCATAAATTCTGATGCCATATGAGTTTCGCGGCCCAGTGACAATGTAAATAAATATGTATAAATAATCGGATTAACACAATGGCCATGGAATTATTATTTGCCTACCTGCCCATTAGCGCGTTATTTATTGCGTTTGGCGACCGCCCCGCTTTTTGACTCCGGACAATCGTCCGTCCGCATGGGCGTCTTGATTTAAAGGCCCGAAAACGGGGAAACGAATCGCGCGATGTTCCGCACCTCCTGCACGAACAGCCTCCTCACACCATGTGACAGGATTATACAAGGAAAAAACATGTTCTATATAATGTAGCTGTTCCGTTGTCATCCTCAAATCATAAACTTAATCCCAGTTTCTAGTAGGGGGAAACAGAGTAAACAACGACTACTTAGAAAAAAAATAGTAAGCATACCAGGTGTGTAAATTAAGTAATGAGACTGGCAACGTAGCGTCCAATCTAGCAGCACTGCGGAGACGGGTTTTGCAAGGGCGGTAGATGATGTAATGCACCTTCAGTACAAGTTTGAACTTGTCAGAGTCATTTGTTTATTCTTTGTGACTAATTTCGTAAATGTGACCCGTTTTAAAAACGGTGTGTTATCCGGTTTTGCTTCAGATTCGGATACAGCGCAATAGACACTTTTTCAAAACTTCTACGCCTACGGAGACAGTGTTTTTTCAAGAGCCCAGCCCAGAGCCCATGTCGATGGAATACGGGAGTTAACATCGTCGGTTGACGACAAGAATGATCAGGGAAGAGTTAAATTTGAATCACACCACTGTTCATCAGATTTTGACTAACGAATATGGAATAAAAAAATCTGCACAAAAATGGTTGCAAAAAAAATGTCGCAAGAACAAAAGGACATCATGAGAGAAAGGTGTCTTGACTTTTTAGAATTGATTGAAAGTGATACCCATTTTATGGAACTGTAATTACTGGTGATGAGAAATGGGTGTTTGAGTAGTACCCGGAAACCTAGCGCTAAAGCATGGGATGGTACACTTCAAGCTCTCCACGTCCCAAAAAAGGAAGAATGAGCAAGTCGAAGATTGCATGCTGATTTGCTTTTTTGATAGCCAGGGAATTGTCCACAAAGAGTTTCTAGCCCAAACAGTAAATCAACACTTTTACAGAGAGGTTCTTGAAAAACTTCGAAAAAGGGTCATGCGTCCGAGACCAAACGTCAAGAACAACTAGATGTTGCATCACGACAATGCGCCTTGTCATAAAGCCATTTCAGTAAATGAGTTTTTAGCCAATAAAAACATTCCTGAGACTCCTCAGCCTCCTTATTCACCTGACTTGAGTACTTGCGACTTTGTTCTCTTCCCGACATTGAAATATCACCACAAGGGACGTCATTTTGGAACCACAGAAAACATTCAGACAGCTGTAACCGACCAGCTGAAGGCTATTCCAGTTTTCCAGCACTGCTATGAGGAATGGAATAACCGTCTCCAGCGCTGTGTGCCTTCCCAAGGAAGTTATTTTGAAGGAGACAATACTGAATTGCAATTCTATTCGAATAAAAAATAATTAAAAAAATCAGTCTCATTATTTAATTCACACAACTTGTATATAAAAATCTCGATTTTGATAGGACATTTGTTTATGATAATTGTTATTACAAAGTTAATCATTTTGTCCAATGTTTATATACATAGGACATTTGTCGTTTTCATTTTGTGTTGTTGTACTAATAATATTGTTAGGTTATTTTTTTAGATATATCGTCCTTCCCATTTGCAATTGTTATTATTTTCCTTATTTGCTTCTTTGTTCTTAAAAACTGAAGGTTTTTATCAGAATTTGGATGTGTTGTAATTAATTCAATTACCTTAACAACATGAGAGTAAAATTTATACATGTGAAAGCTTACAAAATAACAAATTCAACTTACACGTGAATTGCATAATTGGCTGATAAAGGACTAATGTCACCAACTTTAATAGTTGGTATGTTATCTTATGATATATGTTATGGTAAGAAATCCATAACACAAACTGGAAAAAAAAACGTCTGATATGTGACATTGTTCATCATATTTTTCAAGTGCAGCATATTATTATTTAGTTTTCCTGTGTAATTATATTTAACAAATGCTTATTTCCAGAAGTATGTAGTTTAATTTGCTCTATACAGACAGTAATGTCTTTGATTTTCTTGATTTCTGATAAAACTAAATCTTTTAAAAGTACTTTTCACCTTTACAAAGGACAATACAAATCTTACCTCCTTATAAATCCCGCCATGGAACAGATTCCAAAACAGATGAAGTTCAAAATAAAAAACAAAATGAATTCATCCATTTTCTTACAAAATTATGAATTTGCTACTCTCCGAGTTATATCTACTTAATAAACACAGTGAGTTAATTTGAGTAACAAAAAATTAAATGTGTATAACTCCATAAAAATTAACTATGTAAAACATGAAGTTTCATAAGAATACATGAAAACAATTATTTACAAGCTGACAACAAAACAGTGTGAAGACAGTGACAGCAACATATTTTTTTTCCTTCTGGGAGCCGTCCTCTTGGGCTTATTGTGCGCCCTCCTCCCAATCTTCCTCAATCCTATTATCCTTCCATCCTTCTCACACCACCCATTCCAGTAGCCGGGTCCCGTGTACAAGCTTGTACAGGTTCCCTGCCGGCTAGGTGCTGTAATCTTCTGGACATAGTTTGGGGTGTCCATATATGGCCTGCCTTTTGCGAGTATGTGGTGGGCTGTCTCCGTGTCCCTTCTCTCGCTAACTCGTCTGCTTTTTCGTTGCCTTCGATTCCTGTATGTCCTGGTACCCATATCAAAGTTACTTTGTTGTGGTCTGCCAGTCGTGTCAGTTCTCTTTGACATTCCCATACCAGCCTTGACGTCGCCTTTGGGTTTGTAATTGCCTTTATTACAAACCCAAGTTAATTTGGCTGTCCGATAGTATATCGATCCTTTTAATTGTGTAAGACCTCGTTATATTTTCTTTAGCACAGTACAGTATTGCATATACCTCCGCCTGAAATACGGAGGTATATTTTCCAAGTGGAATGCTTTGACCCGTCTGTGTACCAGGTGACTCTCTCAGTTCTGCTCCTGTTGTTGTTTTCTTTCTATTTCTCTCGGTCAATTATTTCCATCCCGAAGTTTTTGTTGTGTGTGAATTCAGGAGTCATGTGGTCTTTCCTCATATCTAAAATGGTTCCATCCACTAGACTTTAATTCTGTTGTGCCCCAGGTCTTCGTAGATACCACTTGGTAATTCAGGTAGCCTGAAAAATCCCATTCTTGCCTCCCGCATAATCACGAATTGAAGACAGCAACATATAATGCAAAATAAAATTAATCAGTACTAAAACACGATACTCAGTTTACAAAAAATACTATACCTATTTGTTTTGACTTGTCAAGTTGTATATCATGGTATTTTACATAGAAAAATGATGAAGCTATGTTTTGTGTATGACTGTATTATTCGTTGCTATGTTTTGGGTACCACCACTGGGAATTGTGGAATGAAAATTATTGAAGAAATTTTGATTAACATTAGCAAATATAGGTCTGTCTTACTACTCTTTTTAGGAAAAGCTATTTGATCAATTCTGCTGCATTCTGACTTTATCATAATTCAAAACTATCTAGAACCAAAAGCATGCAAACTCGGAAGTTAACTACACATGCAAGTCGATTTCTACGTAGAATATATAAGACAAAAAATCTTAAATTAATAGAAAGATCAATAATAGCTCTTTAAGTAGAACCAACCTTCACCACTAATCACTTCGGCGAAACTTTAATAATGGTCAGTACAACAAAACTATGATCAACGTAAGTAATATGGATACAATTATTAAGAATACGTCACAATCATTTCAGCGATTTATTTCAAGTAGTACTCGTTCGAATACATACTGATACGTAGTAAAGTTATTCGGTAAGTTGTAATCGATGACAGCGCTCAACTGAAGTGAACCCTACGATTATAATTACAAATGCCGAAGACAATAAACGGGTGTCTTCGTTCGAAACCCACCACATTACTATTAGCATTCAATGTAAATCAATAGGGCATTTGAAGGAGACGATGCGGCAGAGCCCACATGTGTTAATTTCCATTGTAGCCAGAAATGTATTCACACTTCGAAAGCCAATAAATAGGTACATCAGTTTTAAACTACCGATTATTGTCTTGGAGCCTTCACAACCAGATGTTCACTCTTCTCATCAGAGTAATGTTTTTGCACACCCACATAAAAATTTTGCAAATAATTCCCATATATAGGGTTTCCAATAATTACAGACATGCAGTTTCGCTGATTTTCAGAAGAGTGATTAATTAAAAAGATGCAGCAAATGGACATGTAGCTCAGTCAATCCGGAATAGTATGCAACATATTATTTATTGTGGTGTTAAAATGCACTTGTGATAGTAAAATGTTATGGTTTTTGTTTCTTCTTTCACCCACAGTTGCCACCAATTTTTTGTACAGTAAGTCTAATCATCTGTTGTCTTCGACAAGAAGACCACTTACTTTTTACTCGCGTATACAGCTTTGAATATTTTTAATGATATTGTTCAGTTGCGAAAGGTTAGCCCACAGTTGGCCATTTATTATTTCTGCTTGCTCATTCCTCCTTCATTCAGAAAACATACAATTTACTATTTGGTTTCATTAGGAATAAACGCAATATTTTGTAAAGGTTGAAAAGGTTAAAGATGAAAATTTCTCCATCAAAACCGCATTCAGTTGTGTCAGTTTCCCATGAACGTAAGAATAAAATTACAAATGTCGCTTTATTTCCTAGGCTCATTTGAAAGACAACTGTTACAGCTCAAAAACTGTTATGTTTTTGTACAACTTTTGTAGGAGAAGAAATTTATTTATTTTTTTAATAAATAGTTGCTTATTATTTAATTATAAATCAGCTCAAATTCACAATTTCTTTTTATTATTAACACATATTTTGTTTTTTGCCTATTTTTTTCCAGAAAAAAGAATCCATGTAATTCTTTTGAACTAAAAGTAAAATCTTGTTTGAGAATTGTAACAATATCATTATTTACTCCTAACTTCTTACTAAGGGACCAGACTACGTTTTTTAGACTTTGTAAATGTTTAATTTTGACATTTAAAAAGTAGATTATACAAAAAGGAACAAACTTCAAACAAAAGGATTAAACAAACAAAAAAAAAACAAAAAGGAATCAACGAAAAAAATGCCGATGTAACCATTTCGCAAAAACATATATGTATATAGATATTGCGGTGTAGTTTGCGAACGGCAACTTAATTTTTTCGTGTCCCTGTGTTATTGTTTTGAAATCTTCATAGCCAGGTGTTCACTTCTGTTAAAAGAGTAGTCTTTTTGTATACCTACATTTACTGAAATTTCGCAAATGATTTCCATCTCTTTAGATTTATTATAATAAATTCCGAAAGCGTTCCACATAGATGCGGAGAAACTAGATAGGCAATATCGGACTCGTCAAGTACAGTAATCTTTAAACCTTTTATTGGCAACAAAGATTACTTTCTATCACGGGTATCACGTTCTCATATTCGTGCGGCATCTCTTCAGTTCTCTTCGCCGAATAAGGAAATAATAAAATAATCATAAGGAAATAATTTTCGGATCATGTTTTTTAGTGTACATTGTAAACTGGTAAGTATTAGGTATATTAAGTTGCAGAAAAAAATAAATTTGTTGTACTCCCAAATGTGGTACAGTGGACGTGTAGGGGAAGGTCGGATAGCCCCGGACACTTAAATGAATTGCAAATAAAAATACAATAAATAAATTTTCTGTAATCTTAAAATCAAACTTGGAATTTATTCAATCATATTAATTAAAAATTAGTAGTGATATAAAGATTTTTAATGAAATATATTAAAAATACTTTGGCCTTAATTTTTTAGGAACACGAAAGATGGCGGGTAGCCTCGGACATAGTAATCAATGGTGGACCAATCGTTTCTTGGTCCACATCACAAACATCACAATATTAATGAATATCTGAAGAATCTATATAAACACAACCTTTTTTGAGCCAAGTCTTTGCACCCATAGCATTGATTGATCCACATATGATGCATTCGGCCTCTTTTCCTCGATCTTCTTCAGAAAGACTGAGTATTTTTCTTTGTCTTCGACGTATTTTTAGCACGTCGCCTTTTTATTGCCTTTATTTTCTGTATGTCGCTCTTTTGGGTTTTTCGAGCACACATTATTAAGCGTTTCTTTGACACTTCAGGAAGTGGTGACAGCTGTTTTAATAACTCTGTCGTCCTAGTTGAAGGCACTGGTTCAGTTGCAGCCAATGTACGACTAGTGGAGGGTATTAGCGATGGAGAACGGGCTGCTGATGGCTGCCTTGCGCAACCTCTGTTATCAATGATGGTGAGAAATCAATATCAATAAAGATTTCAGGGTTGAAAACAAGGGTTTCAAGGATGCCCGGGAGTACCCGACATTATCGTGCCCGAGGGTACCCGATCGCTAACATGCAATATTTTTAGACAAAACTCTTAAATTATATAAGAAATGTTACAAATACTATCACAAACTTTAAATATATCAAATTTCCTACAACTCTAAGCAATAGACAAGTACGCACACTCACTCATTATACCTGATAACCTTCAACGAAATTTGACAGGAGCGACGAAAAATTTTTGCCGGGAACAAAACACGCACTTGCGAGTAATTCACTCGGTGCCCAAGCTGCAATTGTGTTGCATTAATTTTTACTTTAGAGGATGCACATTTAAAATAAAATTTTATCTATGCAAAGTGGTTAGTTTCTTAGAAATTTAATGGTCCTAGGTTACCCGCCGTCCGGGACGGCCTGCCCCTATATTGGACAAACCATAAAAAAAATCAATTAACTGGATTTAAAGAACAGGATATATGGCTTACTATACGATAAGATGAAAGAATCTTTTGTCACCCAACATGATTTTGACAATAACCGTAGGATAGAAATTAATGGCTCTCTGCAATTAAAATAAATTTGAAAATGACATACCAAGTGTTCAATTTATCATGTTACATTTCATCAACTTAAAATCGAAATGTCGATAAAAATAATCGATATTAGTTCAAATAGAATAACTTGTATTCTTGCAATCCAAACTGTGTAACTTCCAAAGTTACTTTGAAGATATAACGATTTTCTGAACTTTAATATCTGTAAATTTTTTTAAAAACTGTCAAATATATTCGAAACAGGTTGTGATACAGGTAATCTAATAAAAATTGTGTGCTGTTTAAAAAGGGTCTAGCCAGATGAGTATGGTAAAACTGTCCTCGCCGTTTTTTAGGGCATAATACGATTGAAGGATGCCCTATGACATAGAAAAGCATTTCAAAAAGTTTCAACCATTTGTTTCGTATTAAGCTTGTTTTACCATCATTAATATGGTTTTTTCTTCGTGTTTACTTTATAATCTGAGACAGCAACAATTCAGGGCAGAGACCACGATGAGATGTATACGTAGAAAAATTGTCGAAATGTTCTTGCGGGAAATTAAAATTTTAAAAAATATCTAAAATGAATTGAATTGAAATTAATATTTAAAAATATTAATTTCAATCGAAACGGAGGATCGCGAAGCGAGATTTTTTCTGTAAAAAAGGCTTGACTATTACGAAAAAAAAATCAGTTCTTTATTTTGGGTGCGTCATGGTAAAACAAATTTTTGCCACGATCGAAAATTGTCGGTCATGGATCGAAAAAAAAGTAGTTGTGAATCAGGCAAGATAATATTATTCCCTTGTATTTTGGTCGACTGAAACCGAATTTTAACTCAGTTTTGGCCCTATATCTTGTAAAAATCATTCAACTATTTTTACTATATTTTTGTATTTTTGATTATAAAAAAAATCCTGATATATAGGGTCAAAACTGATATTCGATTTCAGCGGGCCAAAATAGACGGATTCACAAAATACCTTTTTTGTATTTTGATCTAGTGTGCATTGTTACAGCTGTTGCTCTTAAGTCGTGAATGAATTATGAACAAAACATTTTGATACAAAATTATATAAAATGTATATATTTCATGTGGATATTCATATAGTATAAGGTATTAAAGTAAAGGTACATAAGTAAACCACGCATATGAACACCTTGTAGATTTGTCAATATTTTGTGACGAAAAAGTTTTTTAATGAATATAATTTAGGTCCACATCCGATAACTGTATATACAATGTAATGTAACTGCGATAGACTGTATGTAGGTGAAATTGGATGATGCACCACATACTGAATGCTCATTGTGATATTAACAAATAGTAACGGAGTAAGTAGGAGTGAGAAGACATGTAAACAAAGACAGAATATATATATAGACGAGTTCTTAAGCGTTAGAATTGACGATAATATAATTGGTTAGTCCCCATTTTGCCTTTTTCAACAAATTTGAACAGCAGCCATATTGTAAGTTAGTTAGCAAGTCTCGTCTCGGGCGTGTGTACGTGAAAGTCGCAGACATTACGAATCTTTCGAGAGCACAAATCAGAGCCGTTGAGCCGCGCCCACTTCCGACAGTCGCCATTTCTCTTATATTTTTTCTCTTCTACTAAAACTTTCATACTCCGTCTATCCCACGACAACTGGCTTACTCACTGTTTTCCCATCTGCTGAGATGACAACGGGCACTCTGTATAATATGTGCATACGCAAATCACAGTACTTAAATGGATGTTTATAGCACCAGCATTTCTCCGTGCCTACGATATTTTTTTTTAATTCGATACAAGGAGTTTATACCTAAATTACAACTGCGAGTAGTGCCCGAGCAAAGGTCCATATATAAATAAAAATTCCAACATTCACTTAAACAAATTAAATTTTATTCCTGCGGTCATCAAAAGGGACATATTTATGATAATTGAATGAATAAAATGTAACCTGAAAAGTTAATATTGGACTTTATTCGAGTGGAAAGTGCATGCCCTCTTATTTACTGCTTCTAATGTATGTAAAGTGCTACGCATAACGTGTAGTAGGTTGGGGCAGAATGTCACAGTGCCGTTTTGAGTACAAAGAATTAAGGTAACGACCGCCGGTGGTTGGAAAATGGTCGTTAATGTCCGCTGCATATGCATATTTATAATACATGTTCGGTGGATCCTTTTTTTAAGCTGTTACTGGCATCGAAAATGCGAAAAACAAACATAATTTATTTCAACATAATGTTTATGCCACATATTTGTGAAGTTATGAAATAAAATATAAAAGTAAGGCCGTAAGGGTTGAATTAAATATTTTTTTTGGGAGATTTTTTATGCAAAATGCTCGTACGTGTCATTTTGTGTTTCGAAACGATGCATTTTTCAATAAACGTCATTTCCGGATAACATTTTATTTTCGAGCTATGACGTTATCGAGTATGGACATTTTACCAAAGAAAAGGTACTCTTCATCGGTTTCGAAAAAAAATAGTGTATTTTAGGTAATTGAACTTTTATCTAAACGACTTGACTGTTATGTTTCATATTTACTTTTTAGTCATTTCATATTTAGGTATTATTACTAGGGTTCCGAACGTGTGCTATAATGCAGGGCCGGACTCGTAATCCGTCATGTTATTGACGGAAGATGACATATGAGAGATCAAAAAGACAGGAGTAAAAGTGTATTATGTACATGCCTATTACTTGTGTCATTCAGAAATACCGACTATCCTCATTACTTGAGCGTACATTGTCACGACCAATAGTTTTCTACATTTATTAAATTCGTTAAAAATGAGTGATTTGGCCTGTATATATGGTTATAGAGGGAAAAATGATCATTCTACATCTACTGAAGTTAAAGATGCAAAATCAAAATAGGTCACATGGACAGAGGACGACACAAAACGTTCATTATTTTCACGAATTTCGCACAGTTGTTTGTTTTACTGACAGTTTTTTTGTTGTCACTAACATCAGTACATTATTATTTTTTACATCTACAGAGGACAATACACGTGTTACTACTGTTTGTGTACTTTTAGCCGCTGTTTTCAAAACACGTTTGTTAGTTATCAATATCGGGGGCATAAACAACCTTATTACCGCAAAATCTGTTATTTCGTCCACTGTCAGCAATGTACACAGAAATGTATTACGTATGTCTTCTTTGATATTTCTTATAACACGTTGAGATGTCTTCTATAAATATGTTTTACGCAATGTATGGCTACTAGGCAATGGAAAATCGGATACATATTTGGCAAAAAACGTCTAAAGTAAATATTGTCGACCACGTGCCAGGCAAGGCGACATACGCATAATATTATGCACAAATCAAACCAAAATTCTTCTTTTCTAACTGTACCAGGTATATTTTTTGATGGATATTCGAATCTAAATGGAATAGATAAAAAAGGAATAAAAAGGAAAAAGAGGAATACATAAAATATATGAACCTGTAATATGAAAATTGGAAAATACAGCTTTGTTTGTAACTTTTTTCTCTTTGCAATCGAATATACAGTAGAAACGCGAGTATCCAAAACTCAATTATACGAATCCTCAATTATCCGAACGCTCTAAATGTTTAATTTTTTTTCGTCAGGGGTGGGGGTCCCTTCCCTTCCTCCATAACTCCCGTTATGGAGGAAGTTTTGGAGACCGATGTCTGGCAATAGTGAAAAAGTCTGAGTTATGTAGGAACATATTGGTTTTCAAATTCATTCAATTCAAGTCGTTTTGCGTACAAATTGAGTATCTTTCTCCAAATGTTCTTGTTTTTTTCCAATATACGTACCTATCTATGTATATCTGTGAGTATTTGAAAGTCATTCTGGATTATCCGAATTTTTTGGTTATCCGAACAAATTGGTCCTTGATCCTTGGTCCCAATTAGTTGGGAGAATCGTGTTTCTGCTGTATTAAAAAATCGTTCCATTAATTACGCAAGTATGCTACATATTACGGCAATCTTATTTACGTTTTTCATAAACCTAAAGAATTATTTACATTTCCATTAAAACATTCCAGCACCTGAAGAAGTCGTCAGCATTCTACATTCGCCAATGAATGAATGCATTTATGTGAACTAAACGTCATTGTTGAAGACAATTCAATTATTTTTACCGCCAACAATGGGAATATTACCGTATGATTTATGTACTTTAATTTCAAGTCAACAAATTAAAATAGCTTTATACCGGCTGGATGTTAATTAAAGTTGCACCGACACAAAACGCACTCAATCCCCTTTATTAAAACTAGCGAGTGTTACATTACTAGCTGTATCGCCAATATTCAATTATGTTTACAACTATATTATGGAAATTGGAACGTGTACATTGTTTGGTCGAATGTTTCGTTATACTCAGAGAGTACGAAATTAAATCTTTGATGTTGACAATATTTTATTTTAAAATTGCCATTGTATGAGTTTTTTTCTTTTTAACAAAAAAGTAATGACTGATTTTGCAATTAAGGTTTGGATGTGTTCCAGGCGTGATCTATCGAAAATTAATTACAAAATTTTTGCTGGTTTGTAGCTTCAGCCGTTATCGCACCTAGGTGTTACTTAGGTGCGATAACGTCAGTATCACGAGAAAATAAAAATATCACTCAAAAGAACTTACCCATAAAAATTGGGGCTAAAACGCGAAGAACCTAAAGTCACAATACGAGTACACTATACGGTCACAACTGGGCCATACAGTATCCGTATTCTTGCCACAGATACTATTCTTGTGATGACACGTCACGAAATGATGACGACATCCTCAAATACCAAGGCACTATTCTTACGACTCAGCTTTGCGTGCCCATGTAGTTAAACTCTTTCGATGTATCGAGGTATCCAGAATTTTTACAATAACAGTTATGATGTGTTGCTGTCTAAGGGTATCCCTGTTCCAAATCCTGTGTTTGGCAAGTGAGACTTGTATATACATATACTAGGTAATGAGTATGTCTGTATGTAATAAGTAACATATATTTGTTTCGTGCAACTGTAACGACATCACCAACTATTTTTTTCTAGTAGTCGCGGTCTTTACGTAACGTGAGTATACGGATACTATATGGCCCAATTTTATAACTGGGAATTAAACATTTAATTAAGTAGTAGCTACTTCATTATTCGTGAATCAAGATTCTTCGCATTTTAGGCCCAAATTTAAGAGTTTCTTAATAATAGCTTGTAATAATGAATAATTTGTAGCTAATAATAATAATGAATAGCTTGTCCTCTAGTATATTTATATTCATTATTGTATTACGTAGTATTTTCTGTGAACTATCGCTTTCTATCTGTGAATCCTGGCTCGGCTGGCTCTACCGAGATTTATATAACGTCGGTAACGTCTGCAACTCTCACTTACACACCCCCAAAACCTTACTCGTTCCAGAAGGAAGGAGTCATGAATGAATGGATAAGAAAAGTGGGCGGGAAAACCCATGCACTTAGGCCGCCTGACGGGCCCATTGTGCACCCACATTCCATGAGTATTCACCCAGGTATGCCGACCTCTCTAGCAAAGGCGCATATTTTCCTGGGGTGAATTCTCTTAACATCCTCTGGGTTCAGAACACAGCTCCCAAAGTGCTGTTCTCTGACCCTTGCAATTGCAGAGCATTCTGTGAGGATGTGAGATGCAGTCTCCTCATCCTGCATGCACCATCCACATTCAGGATCATCTATGACCCTTATCATGGGGAGGTGCCTTTTAAGGTGACAGTGGCCTGTAAGGAGTCCTGTCACCGTTCTAATGTCTCTTCGGTTCATACCTAGGAGACTTTGAGTTAATTTGAGCGAAGGCCCAATAATATGGGTCTTCGCCTGCCTCATACCCGGGGCTTCTTGCCATGACTTTTCGAACTTTTATTTAGGAGCTCTTTCATGGTTGAAACCCCCATTGAATAGGGGACCCCTAATATAGGTTCAGGTCCTATGGGTTATCCTATTGATCCTGCTCTGGCCAGTCTGTCGGCCTCCTCATTTCCCGGGACACCTGAGTGTCCCGATACCCATGTGAGTATCACTCTATTGCAGATCTCTGCGGCTAGTTGGAATCCTGGCTCGGCTGGCTCTACCGAGATTTATATAACGTCGGTAACGTCTGCAACTCTCACTTACACACCCCCAAAACCTTACTCGTTCGAGAAGGAAGGAGTCATAGAAGCCACTAACCAATAAGATTATCGCCAATTATAACGCCTAAGAAAGCAATATAGTTACATGTCTTCTTTATTGACATTTACATTTGTCTTTATTTATATGTCTTCTCACTTAACAGATAGTAACAAACTATATGTTAGCAATAGGAATTTCGATAAGATAGCCATAGGAATTTCGTACATATGAAATACTCACAATAATAGACTGTACTTCTCGAAGCGTTCACGGCTGAAGCTACAAAGGATATAGGAGCACATTCCAGGTTTTGTCTACTGCGGCCAGGGGAAAAGCTATTTTTGTTGCACTGTACAAACTTTTATATACAAACATTCATTAACATTCTGTACATTGTCTGTTTTTAAACGTTCCCTTACAGTAACGGTATGACTGCACTAGTTTTTTTTTCACTATGAAGGAGACATTGGAACTCATACATGCAGACTCTATAAATTAAATATTTATTAAACCCCCAATACAACAATGAGGTTCTAATTGACGACAAATCACAGTTGGAGACTATATTCTCCAACTATGCTTGAATACAATACCTGACCAAAGCCGATACTCTCGTTCCTTGTTTTTCACCGTCAGATATACCTACCCCACTGATGAGACCCAATAAGGTCGAAATCCGGATGTGTAATTTCTAATAGTAAAAGACGATGGACGTAAGAATTCTCACTCCACGATAACGAATAAGGTGATAGTGTCAAATTAACTGACAATTTATTCGAAGGTTAACATCAAACTCTTGCAGTTAAGCTAAGAAATAGTGATACAATAGGAATTACATTTAACGATAACAACTAAGGGCTTGAAAAGGTAAACTGGATCAATGGAGCTACAGTTAGTTTTCGCAGGCAGTAAAAATTTAAATTTTTGAAACTTTTTTTACTCGTAAAATTGTTTTTGTTACAATAAAACAATTTGTGGCCATGGAAGTTTATCAACTCAGAGATTGTATTACTTTGAAGACGTTTGACAATTTTGGGAATATTCTACAAAAGACGACGGGCCGATAATGTTCGCTTCACGATGACGAATCAGATGATAGTCTCAGATCAACTGACAATTTATTCGAAAGTCAACATGAAACTCTTGGAGTTAAGCTAAGAAATAGTGACAGAATGAGAGTTCCATTTGACGATAATAACCACTAATGGCCTGCAAAGGTTGTAAACTGGATCAATGGAGCTACAGTCATTTTTTTAAACTTTTTTACTCACGAAATTGTTTTTATTACTTACAATAAAACAATTTGTGGCCATGAGTTTTTATTTAACAAACAATTGCCATGAGAGTTTATTCAACTCAAATAGGTTGTTTTACTTTGGAGACTTTTTGACCATTTTGTGAATATTCTATATTTTCTAATCAGTTGGAAAAATGTTATTTTATACAGCGAGAGGCAAACATTTGGAAAAAACTTGCAATTTCGTTTGGACTGATATACGGCCATAACACAATTGAAAATTTAATTCCATACTTTTGTCTTTCATTGTATATCAAAGTTATAAGACAATTAGTATCTAGCTCATGAAAACGAAATCTATTTTTATGATAATATGCTCTTTTGTTGAAATATTTTACACCTGTGAGATAGATATCCTTGTTCTTTGTTACTCACACGTTAAAGGTCGTATATTTTGATTACAGTCTTATTATCAGTACGACATATTTGACGTACGAGTAACAAAACACGAGCTTGTCGATTGTATCCTAACATGGGGAATATACTGTGAAGATACCCTCTAGTACATATTAATGGGATCAGATATATGTTCACGTAGTTCCACACTTTTGCCCATCACTGTATAAGTCATCATTACATGAATATTTGGTTTCTCACATTTTATGGGTTAAGTGTTAAGTGATTAAAGTTAACTAAAATTAAGATTAAAATTCATGCGTCCCAGAATTAAGGATTCATATTTTATCTTTGTTGTCACAGATCACAAGAACATATCTGATCTGGTACGGAGTTCAACGCATTTCTGTGAATAAAGCAAATTGGTCCTAGCATCACCTTACAATGAGACGTTAAATAAAGCACACAACATTAGATTAGACATGCATCTCATACTATGAGGAATTTCCTCCTTCCATTGTCACTTTAGAATACCGTGAGTGTAGCTACGTACGCGTAACATCAGACTTGACGTAAAGTGAAGCTAATTAACCGTTTATATAACTTGTTGTGAGGAAAGTTCATAGAAAGTAAAAATGATTACACTTCTAGTCGGAAGTATTAACGGTACGTTCTTTGTGCGTGTAAACTTCAGGACGCAATACATTGCGGGCTTATTCCATGACGTGTAAAGAGGACTAAGAATTGTGAGAATATACCACGATTCTCAATACAACGTATACAAGTGCAACGTCTCAACAAACAATTGGATATACCGTGCTTTCCAAAAAGTTTGCATCATATGAGAAACTTTCTTTTGTGCATGCAGAACACTGAATTTTCCTATGTCAAAAAGTTTTCCTTATTCTCAACGTAATATTCGTGGAAAAAGAAATAGTCACGGTACGTTCGGTATCTGTCAAATTTGACATTTAAAACAATAAGAAAACGGTCTTATTTCAACCTTTTTCAAAATAAGGTAATAATTAAGAAAAGATGAGCTTTATTTTATGTTTTATTTCTATGAACTTTAATTACTTTGAAAAACATTTTCATCTTTCGAAAGCCACATTAGAACTGGTTTTATTAAATTTTAAACTCGAAAAAGATTTACAACTTCCAATTTTAGCAAAAGCAAATTTTTCAGTGAAAAAATTCAGTGCGACGCGACGTGTAACAAACAACAGTTTTAAAAATGACGTAATGTTAAGACCAACATTAAATAATATAAGAGGTAGTCAAATAGTCCTAATAGTCACAGCGACCTAAAGACCTTATCCAGATTTTTTATCAAACTCAACACCATCTATATTTATATTTATTCTCTTTTGCATAGCTATTAATCTTTGGCCTTTTTTTATCAATAATTTGAAACATCAGTCTTAGGACTCCAGACTCACATAACACATGAAACAAGTTTTTGTGTGTTATTCCATCAGGTGTCTCATCGTTCAAACAGAATTGGCATATTCTGTTCTCCGCCACACCAAATAGACTCATAGCCGTGCTTACGAAGAGTAATGTTTTAGAAAAAAGTTCGTAACGTAAATTTTAAATAAGTCGCTATTTTGCTATTTTGATAAAAATACTGTAACAATAAAACTTGTGTTACCTTTCAAATTGGTTACAGAAAGAGATGTTGATATATGAGATAATAACAGATTATTGATAACAGGCGCGTAGTAGCACTGATAGGTGTGTGACTAAGTAATATTGCAATACTAAACTGACACTGTGGGGTAGGGCCATTGGTGTGTGGATGTTGGTGGCACTGATACGCGTATCGCAAAGCAGAAGAAGGAACGCAATTCAAAATTCGAACTCGCGGAGTATTGCAAGAAATAATTTTAACTGCACGACGTTTCATTATTCGAATGTGTTCGTAAGTCGGATGGTGTCTGTCATGGCGGCAGTGTTCTGTTAGGAGACTATGACAACCTTTATTTTGTGACTCGATAAGCCTTCTGTATATTTGATTTGTTCATGGTTTCATGAACTGTTTCTCCTTTGTGTTGGAAAGTTTCTCCAACGTTGTTCCGACGACGTGTTAAGTTGAATGTTGTTAGTATAACGTTATTTACCAATTTACGTAAGGCCATTTTTTGTATGGTACTTGCATTGACATATCACAAAAAGGTTCTGGTCCTATAGGGCATTCAAAGTGTCTTATTTGGCTATTTTTATGTCTTGGTGTTACTTAATGAGTTTTATCATTGAATCGTAGAATAATCGTGCGATTACTATCCTCTTAAAAAGTCTGTCCATATTGCAATCAATGCTCCTAAAAATCGGCAAAACTGCACGTCTCTGCTGATTAAGAATTTTGTACGAGGTGTGGCTATTAAATAACCGAACTGATTTTGTTTTTGAATGGTTTATACTGTTTAAAGAAGGAAGTGAAACGACCGAAGACGATCCGCGCCTCGGACGACCTCGTCAAAAATAGACGAAAATATTGAAAAAAAACTAGTGAATTAATCCACGAAGATCGTCGTCCAAGCATCCGAGGCTTGCTGAAATAACAGGAATCAATAAAGAATGTGTTCGCCAGATTTTGCATGAGTCGTTCAACATGCGCAAAGTTTGCGCAAAAATGGTGCTAAAACTCCTCACTCCTGAGCAAAAGGAATCAAGAATGAACATTTGCGCTGACATTCTAAACGACATTGATACTGATCCAGGATTGTTAGACACGGTGATTACTTGTGATGAATCGTGTTTTTTTACTTACGAAAGTGTGGAAGCGGTTAAAGCAAAAGCGACGGAGGTTTTGAAACAGCTACAGAAGCAGACTTCCCAGCACCGCTTTCAACAGTGGAAAAGTCATATGGAGCGGTGTAGATATCGCCAAGGAGAGTACATTGAAAGCGAAAAAGTTGTTACTGTAATTGGTAACGAATAAAAAGTGTTATGACACCAGTTCGGTTATTTAATAGCCACACCTCGTATATCCGAAAGTAGCTATATAAGGTCCTCCATGAATAAAGAGACACAAGATTTTTTTGAGTAAAGATATTGCAATTTAACCAAATTCACCTTCGTCAAAAGGTTAATAGTAACCAAAATAGAGGGTGTCAAAGTTGTAATTTTAAAATCAATTTTCTTAAATAAGTTCTTTAAAGACCAACATTTCTGCAAACTGGATGCAATTGGAAAGTGGGTTTTTTAGGGCGATGAACTTCAATTTTAAAGTTGTTTTTAAAAAAGTTTAACTTAATAAAACCGTAAATAAAAATATAACTTTGTTACTATTAACATTTGGACTACGCTAAGTTTGGTAAAATCGCAATATTTTTACCCAAAAATCTTCTATTTAACAGTGTCCCTTTAATAATTAGACACCCTGTATTCTTTTGTTAAAATCCATTTCCGTTACAACAAACTTTTAGTTCACGTGAGCTGTGAATCTTACTTGCTCTGACGTGCCAATTAATTAATTTATTCAACAACCTCCTTTAACCCGAGAATCACATCGCGGAGAGCGATGGAACTGTCGGCAACCGGCGCGGCGTTTGATGCGCAAACAAAGGCCGCTTCACACGTCAATCCCGCAGGCGATCCAGCCCCCACCCCTTCCTGTCCACCTGACGCGGGGCGGCGGTGCCTGCGGATAACGCACCGATGCGTTCTGCCCTTCAGTAGTTCGTTGGATTGCATTAACTGCGAGGTATGTTCAAATGAAATAGCCCCAGAGAAATCGCATTGAAAATACATAGTATCAACCGATGTCAACGAGAAATGGAGCAAAAATAAAATAAACGCATTTTATTATTTGAAAGACATTGACACTCAACATTTTTCCACATTGATTAAAACAGTTTTAACCATCTTCTGATATTGCTAAATTAGTTGGCTAAACGCGCACGATGAGTTCAAAAAAGTGTTTCGATGTTAAGCGGAAAAGTGTTCAAGCGTGAATTTGCTTCTACGCCGAAGGATCCACTTCTCCTCCGGCACTTTAAAGATGTTTAAAACCAAACTAAAGACTACAGTAACATTGACTTTCATTTTGTTGTTTGCGTCAAATTGAACATCTCTGTGAAATCAAAAACTGATAGTACAAAAGCTTGTTTATAGCAAGCTTTTACATGGGGATTCATGTCTGGGTTACTTTCTTAGAGTGGAGGCTTTCACAGCCATTGTCTGATAACAGTGATAACTCAGTGATTCCCCCGACATGGCCTTGTATGATGAATTTCCATTATTAACGGTTTGCCTATCTCACCGTCGAATTATTCAGTAGTCAGTACTCAGGGAAACTTCTGAAAAAACCAACAGTATGATCGGCGAAACATCAAGAATAAAAATTCATCATACACGGCAATACGCGGAAATGACCGATTCATTTGGGTTACTTTTCTTAGAAAAACAAACGTGCAACGTATCTACATTACAAAACAATTAATTTGCAGTCACTACATATTCATGTGCTTGTCATTTAAATTATTCGTATCTTCCATCAACTTTACAGGCATAATGTCAATGAAAACGAAAATAAAATTTTGTGATGTACAAGGTCTGAAAAAAAAATGGACTTTTTCCACGAAACACCGAACTACTATACTTTTCTCGACGCGCGTTTCGCCATATTGGCATCTTCAGGAGAAGATTAAAACTAAATTCTAACCTACACACTTGCACTATTTGTACTAAATTTGTTGCCACGGTTCACTGAACCGTAACATCTGTCTTTGTTTATCAAAGCAAACAGTGGACTGGTGTGTATCGGACCATTGTCGATTTCGTCGACAATAACGGCAATGTAATAAACAGTAGAGAGTTGGATGCTTTTGAAAGTTTAGAAATCATTAAGTGGAACAGTAGTATGAATAAGGACAATGGTCCGATACCCATCAGTCCACTGTTTGCTCTGATAAACAAAGACAGATGTTACGGTTCAGTGAACCGTGGCAACAAATTTAGTATAAATAGTGCAAGTGTGTAGGTTAGAATTTAATTTTAATCTTCTCCTGAAGATGCCAACTTAGTTGGCGAAACGCAAGCGAGAAAAGTATAGTAGTTCGGTGTTTCGTGGAAAACGTCGTGTTTTATTTCTACGCCGGAGGTTCCAGTACTCACTCCAGGATGTACAAGGTCTATAAAGAAGACACAAACGGCATTAATAATAGAAATGTTATAAAATAACTGTGTTATTTGAAACTTTATTTAGTTTATCTAAAATATAGGAGCAATATAAACATTTGGGTGTCTGTACTATTTCGGTAAAGGATGAAAGGCAAAAGGAAAACATCGATCAAGTATAAGATGCTTTAAGATGAAGGGGTTTCTTTACATGTGTTGGTGAAAGAGGAACTGTACCAACCTTCAGATAAGTTATTAAGACTATTGACCAACCAAGCGACCAGTTGACTTCCTTAAGGATTCCACAGAGATAATCAACCTTTAGATGCTGTGACTATGTTATCAGATTGTTATTTAGGTGCTAATCAGCAAGATGAAAAGTTTTCATCAAACACCTTCGACGAACGAGGAGTATAAATAAAAGTAAAACCGGCAGGTACCTCGAGTAACCATCTACTAGTTACCCACAATTTGGTCATTACAAACTACCACATTCATACCATCTTATTAATGCTATGCTTAAAGAAGTTATGAGATATTCTAATCCTTTATAGTCTTGTTACTTTGTGTTACATTGACGGAGATTGAAATTAAATAAGTTTATACAAGCCGGTTACAGAAATACTGTTTTGAGGTCATTTGAACATATTAATAACTTTATTTTTATTAATAACTAGATTATTAGAACAATTTTCTAAACAGTAAAAATGTATAAATAACTACATATATGTAATACTTGTAAATATGTTAACAGCCTAACAGAAAAGCAGATTTTCTATTTTTTTTTTCAAAATATCTCAAAAACCAAAAAAAAAACAGGCATTCTATAAGCAGTGTTAAAGTTATTATTTATACTCCAATAAAATTATCTATAACTTCATCCACTTAACCGTTTTCTTATATCTTAATGTTTCCAAGATAGCGTTCATCACCATTTCTGGATACATTGTATATTAACAATCAATGTATCTATAAAAACTGAACTAACTCACGGTTTATGTCCAGAATGAATGCACCTGTTGTGAAAAAGTATCAACCAACTGTTTTATTGCGTTTTTATAACACAGCCAACAACTTCGATCCCTACTGTGCTCTTTAATATCATCCTTTAATGTGCAGTCTGGGATTTCTTAAGCTTCACATAGCAAAATATTACCTCGGATTCAAGTTGCGCTAATATGCGAACTGGGAACAGTTTTTATTAACAATAAAAGCAAAACAGTAAGGAAATATTATACGCAATGCAGACTAATTTAAGTCGTAAAATATAGAATCTCGCTGTTGTTGCATAGTAATGTATATTCTTCCGGATATCCCAGCGTGCTCGACGAACTTGATCCTCATACTTAATTTAATACATAAATACGGATATTAACATTGAAATATACGGAGTGTTTCACGAAGTTCTCCGGAAATTGAAGGGACATAGTCCTGACACGATTTCATGGCTGAGTTCTCCTGAAATTGAAATAAAGCATTCTTCACGAAACTTCTCCATTTTTCGCGAACAGTGGTTGCAGACTTGAATCAGCATAACTTGAATATTGGATATATCGAGATGGGTCACAGACTTGGCCAGCCAGGTCCCCAGATCTCAATAATTTGGACTCCTACGCGTATTTCCCATTAGTTTTCGATTTCTTGTTGTATGTTTGGCTCATAACTAAAACATCTAAGTCGCGGAGATGAACAGGTTCGGATTTCGTTCACTAACGTGAATTCTACCGCGCTCACAGAACTAAAGCCGTTTAATATGTAATTTAGCTATTTCGGCATGTCAGTACTAAATAAATAACGTCTTACGTAACAAAAAACTTAGTCATTACATTTTCATGTCGTTTAAGAGTCACCCTCAGTGTGGCGGTGTTCATTCATACTGATAACACCGGACCGTATGAAAAGTTGTTGATGTATAGCACAATGTTGGAAGCGGTAACTGTTGATAGGTTCCATCTAGATAGTTGCATATATTTTCTAAAATATGGTATCCAGGACCTTTTTGAAAGCCTTGAAGCAATTTGTTTTTTATCGCAGTGCTGACAGAACTTGTCGTGGCACCATAATCTTGTTTTGAACATCATGCAGGATTTGAAACTGGTCACATAACGATAATCCATGCATCTTCTTTTATATCTGTATCTGTAATGCTTTTGCAAGTTCATAAAAAAAACGCGGTTTATTAGAACTCGAAGAGGCTGTTCATATGTCTTGTTACTTTAGATTTATCTGAAGAATTTATAGTTCTTCTACAAAAAGTACAAAATAGGTAATTTTCCCTAATACTTAAATACCCATAAATGTCAGGATTACTGTTAATCCATGTTTAAAATAGATCTTGTCTATTTTTGCGTTCTTTTGGCATGTTGAATCCGCCCTTATGTTGTCCAAGCACTCTAAATCACAATGACACGGATACGCGTAACGAAACACTCAGTATATACCTACAGTAGAGGAAATGCCACATCGCGAGTGTTCTCGACGGAGCGTGAATCTAAAGTGGTTTTATTGCGATGTGATAAATGATATGTTGTTACAAGCGCACAACACTACCCATTTCGGGCCTCTCGTATGTCAGACGCAGATAGTCTATAATTCGCTGTGTATAGACTAATTCACATACAATGTCTTATTCCCCATGATGCGATACTGTTACATAGACTCCGCGACATAAGAGTCTTTACCTTATAACTTCGTCATCTTTCATCCTAGCAAAATTTTTATTCTAAATTAATTTCTAAATGTATCTTTCTTAAAGCAAATACAATTAAAAAATCTTGCTTTGCTAAAAAAAAAACTAAAAAACCGCAATGTTCGCCTGTTTTTTTTTCAATTATTTCATCTTAATCAGTCAGCATTACTACTCTTTTTTTTTTGTTAATTTAATCGCTTTTCAAGAAATATTCAACAAACTTAGCATCCATATGTTCATTTCATATCTCCACCTTCTTCATCATATCTCAATTTTTCTCACATACAGACTTATAAAATTCATCTATAAAAAATGACCTGATTAGATCATGAGTTTTCTTGCCACGACAATTAATTTATCTGTAAATTCATAAAAAGTAGAAATATAATGATTATAAAAAATATAAAGAGAAAACAAAATTTCGATATTTGGCGATGACACTGTTATAGTCACAAAATTTGTAAAAAAACTTATAAACTTTGATACTGCTTATTTACTACATCTTGATATTGGGGTACTGAAACATAATACAAAAATCGAAACATAGTATACAAGTATTGGGTTTATAACCAAACAACAAATTAAATCTCAAAAATAAGCCTGTTTTGTAATTAGTTTATAGGAAAATTCATTAATAACCAAAGAAAAACAATTTTCTTATTATATTAGTAGCCAGAGTGACAACTATTAAAACGAAGTGACTGGTTGAAGAGTTGAAATCAGTACGATTTCTCGCGTTTTTTCGTATTGTATTTTGTTTTTCTCAGCAAAAATAATGTAAAATTGCTTTATTTAGGTATACTGTTGGCTGTTGAGATCTATCGGCTATTTAACCTTGGTCAACTGTCTGGAACAAGCAACGAAGGTATTTAAGGATGCCCATAGATTTATGGTCCTTTTGCGGTATTTTCGACACTAATTTATTATAGTGGTAAAGTAAACACGAGTTGACAAATATTCATCCGAAATGACTACCTACTGAGCTTTGTTCGCTCTTTACAGCTTTCTAAACCACAAATGTGGTACTCCTTTGAAATATAATTAAGAAAGCAGCTACTGAGCACGCACAAAGGGTTATTCTGAATGGTATTACCATTAATTGGACAATTGTCATTAATAATGCGCAAAGGTTAACAGGAACGATATATCATTTTAAGAAAATATACTTATTAATATTACCGGTTCTTAACAGAACTGATATTAACATTTTTTTACGCCAATACTTTTAATATCACATTAAACTTTGATATAGTCACGTTCACTTAACACATCGCCTACCACTTTGAGGAGGAAAAAAAGTATTCGAAATAGACTGCTTCTTCTTTTTGCGAAAGTATATTAAAAACATTTTTTTGATTATATCCAGTTCATGTGAGCCAGTCCCTCTATAATACCGTCATAATCTCCTTCCGAAACTATGGTCCATTGTTGTTCGTTGTCATAAATCATTCAATCGATCGAATAGCGCCGAAATCTTGATCTTCGATTCCTGACGACGAATAACAGTGAACGAGAATTACTCTTACTCTATACTGAATAGGCTTTAATATACCATATTGACTATTATAGCTTATTTATATGAGTCAGTAGTCTACAAGAAGAAGTTTTTGTATTTTGTAAGAACATTTTACTGTTTTACAAGAGAAGTCCGCAATATTCTTGAAAAAAAATTTCAAAACGTGAAAAATTGGAAAACATAAACACGACAAAGATTATTTATTTATAATTACTTTTCGGCGTTCTTTGCCTTAAATGTTCTATCGCAATTTGTAGTAAGTACATAAATTACATGTATACGTGATAGACCCATAAGGTACTTTATGAACTTTGCGAATAGGTTATTACTAAGGAGTATATAAAGGTCATGTAGACAAAACTTATACTTATCATTTACTTACACTAATTTATTATTTATTTTTTATTTCCATAGTAAACTATGGGTCCACCATAGGTCGCAATTTATGTTATTATGTCCTTGCAGTAGTCAATATTAAACACAGTAAAATTTGTAGAGAAATACAAAAGAACATTTCTGTAATATTTTACCTGATTTGTTTGGTGAAATTCTTTTTATTTGGTCAATCTAAAATAATCTATATGTGTTATATTTAAACTCAAATATCTCGAATACAATCCTTTACGTCATGCTACTTTTTTACATTACTGCACATAAAGAATATGCCTCTTTTCATTTCCGGAGAAAAATTATCTTATTCAATGTAATTCTTCAAGCGTTCTCAGTCTAACGCCTAAAATTTAAAATATCTAAATTGCAGTTCACATCACCAGGTATATTTTCAATTAACAATTGAAATATGTACAATAATGCCGCACATTAAAAGTATTTTAAAGGGGAGGACAATCAAAAATAGAATCTTAAAACGGCTAATATATTTTTTTATTAAAAACGATTGTCTAAAAAATTAAATAATCATATTTTAAGTTGCACTGTACCACCGAGGGGGCACAGTGCAACTTTATTGTGATTCGTCTATTATCCTTTATTTCACTGATTTTCCATCTTATTCCATTGGTGAAGCGCAATATCCAGAAACAACATTGTCTGTAGTTGCTTTCTGTTCTCTTTCCTATGTCCCAACCCACCAATTTTTCTCTTAGTATGATTACAGTTTACTGATATCATCCCAAATTTGTATTGGTTTATATTAGTTTAGTAGGTAATAGCTGCTGAATGCTGACAAGAATTTTCATATAGAACTAGGACCCTGTTCTCCGTCATTGTGGCTGTCTTCTATCCCTTATTTCCCCTGTCTTCCATCGTATACTGATGAAGGTCAATACTCCAAAACAATATAGGCTGAATGTACTTGGCTTTTTCTTTCCTAGGTCCCAAACCACCATTTATTCTTTAATAGTATTTGTTGTTCCAAAACATGTAATTTATTGTATTAAATTCATCACCCGAAGGCGCCTCTAGCATGTAAGTCTCCTCCGGTGTGCAAAGACCAAGATTCAAAAAAGATCAATCATCATCCTAGTTTATTTATATTTTGACTAGTGGGATACCATTCTTGTTACACACCATGTGACTATGATTGTGAGTGACCTGAAGCCATACACGTGGTCGTGATGGGTAAACATAAAGGACATCGTCATCGCTCAGCAATGACGATGCAGTCGATAGCGAAGGTAGTCTAGATCGAAGATTACAGCGACGGAGGAAGGAAAGACGTCGAACTGACTACCATAGCACCGGCTGATAAGAATAAGGAGGACGAAACTTGAAGGGTGAGACTGAATGAGATGAATAAATATATCGACGTATCAAGCTCGCTAAATTGTTATGAAGAGATAACACACGACTGTCATGGTGAATTTCCAGTGGCCTTATTTTTGAACAGTGAAATGAACATATTTTAACTGCTAGGTTCATCTAAGACTCATCTAACATTCTAGGTTATTCTAGACTAAGGTTAATTTAAGACTCGAATATCATGTTAGATGTTCGAATGAAATGAGTGTGTTTTAAACATTAAGTTCACCTAAGCTGTTATGAACAAATAACATAAGATTGTCATGGTTACTGTGAATTTCCATCGACCTCATTTATTTTTTTTTCAGAAGGATCATTCCCGTCCAAGGACAGACTAAGGAATAGGATGGCCAAATACGTTAAATTCGTCACCCGAAGGCGACTCAAGCGTACATGCTTCTGATGTGCTTTTCGGACATGGGATCTTGAGATTGTGGAGATCTGGAGCAAGAAGATAAACCATCGTCCAATTTTTTTTTTTTGACTAGCTTATAGCTTGTTTCATAACATAAGTATATTTGATTTAGATTTGAAACTCAGTACATTTCATAGTGAATCTTTTTGATTAAAGCTTGTTAAAGGTTTGAGCAGTTAATTAATTTATTGTCATTCCACTCCCAGGGATTTCTTTGGATCAAAGAAATTCCATCACATAATTCAGTCAACGAATTGTTTTTCTCCGTGTAGTAGGCACACACTCCATTAACGACACGCTATCAGGTCGGACCGATCTGCGTAACAGAATCGGGATAAATTCGTCGCGATTTGCATGCGTACATCGCGATCCTGCCGAATGGTCGAGCGGTACGGCCGTCGAGATGACGGAAGGCAAAAGAAAATAGCTAATAAACATCAAAGGTTCCGCCCGACAGATTCTTTTCTGGCTGTTTAGTCTTCTGTACTTCTCACTGCCCGCGGATATTAATAGAATCTGACGAATCATCGTCGACTTTATTTAAAAAGTGTAACTAGGTATCAGCTTCAAACGAGAAACGAACGGAAGAAAAGTTATTATGGATAATAATTTATTTACGCCTCGAAAGATGTAGAAGTTCACAATGTTATAGATATTGCTAATAACCTTCTCATGATATGAGTAGTTTCTTATTACGTTCATGGTCCGATAATGAAAAAGTCCGATGTGTGATAAATGACCAATCAGAAATAACGTTTACTGAAACTTACTGATATCTCAGGTAAATGTATGGCGATGGTGGTGTGGTATGTAAAGCACTTTAATCGGTTATATGTACAGTTATTTATTTACATATTTACAAGATATGAGAGACCGGGGAAGTCCGGTGAAACGCGGAGATAGACTCCGGTGTGGAGCCGGTGAATGGTAGAGATGAACTGACGGACTGACTGTCCGAACGGAGAGTAAAATCCCCTAAACCGATAATTAGACACAGACCTATTTAGGTAGGTTCCCCGAAATCAGTCTCCAATAAACAGTTGTAAACTGAATTAGGGGAAATCCCAACCGGAGGTCAGTTTGGGAAAACCAAACTATTATGCGGGTGCTTTTAATATACATAAATAAGTAGGTACATACCTACCATGTACATAATTCAACTAAAATTAGACCCTACCTATTAAACAACAATAGACCCTACAAATGAAACACAGCGATGTAAATCTACTAACAAGTTTTGATCAATTTTGTTGGGCATGGCTATGTAGCTACAACCTTCTTTCAATTCGTCATCATGCAAGAGTTCTATAGTGTGTGGGGATTTCTCAAGGGTACCATTCTTAATTCAATGATATGTTGGTCAGTTGGTCAATGTTGGTCAGAAGATCCTTCTTGTTTTATAACTGCCCACACTCAATTTTTAAAATAGTGGAGTTACAATAAAAAGTAGAGATTGGTTGAACCATAAAATTACATATTCTGAGAGTTAATATTACTAGCAATGTGTAAGTAAGAAATTTGTTTCATAGTACACCGTTAACATTGAACAAGTTAATAAATAATTGCCAAAAATATGGTCTGAGAGGTTCTGCTTTAAGAATTTCATGTGTGGATTTACATGGTTGGATGGTACTTGGAACGAACCGGAGACGAAACTCGTCACAAATGAAAATTACCAGTCTCAAAAAATGGGGTCTCTCTGAGTTACTGCAGAACCTCTCTGGGTTAATGCAGGCTCCCGTTCAATGTCAATGTTTCGAAACTCTTTCCGTCGACCTGTTCGGTCCTTTACCAGAACACCCGAAGGTCACAAACGGATATTCATCGTGGGGGACACTACCAGTCGCTAGACCGAGCTCTTCGCACTTAAAGTTGCCACCGTCGAAAAATCTGTCATATGCCACGTAAACGAAGTAATTTTACGGTACGGCGTGTCAAGAAAAGTGATCAGCGACAACGATCCACAATTTGTTAGCGAAGTAATTCAGTGGAAAGAAAGAATAGGGATCTAAAATAACAATTAGCCATTCTTACCAGTCATAACCATACATATGGTTTGAGTAAATTCCAACAATACGCTTTGCTCTAAATTCAGCCCAGTGCAAAAGCACAGGTTTCATTCCTTGCGTACCTTACATTCGGAAGGGAATGGCAAACACCCGACGATATAAACCGAGACCTACGTTCCATTGTGCAAAATCGGAATTGTGTTCCTCAATGAACTTCATACCTCGACAGTTAAAGCGGCTTTCGAGGAGAAAAGCCAAGACCATCCCAAGCTGCTGCGATACTGATGCGAAGAAACGCAATGTCTCTTCATTCAAGGAAGATCAGGTCAGGGTAGAAACCCATGTTTTGAGTAGAATTAAGCATTCGATCACATCTAAGTTAGCTCCAAAGAGAGGCGGACCTTACACGGTACACCGAGTGGTCACTCCCACAACATTTGACATTTTCAATTCCGACAACCCGAAAGTACCACTTGGAACGTACAACTTGTAAAATACCACATTTCTGCATTAATTCCATACCGTGGGAAGGAAGACGAGACCTCTTTGATACAGATCCGACGTCGTGGACGTCCACCGAAAACAGAACAACCTAATGTTCCAGATGCTCCTCCAGTTGTTCCCCAAAGTGTTTATGACCTCTGAACTTCAACGACCAACTCCAAAGTTGGATCCCACACGGGATGTACGCAGTATCCAAAGCGGGAGGCTGACAGCTGCACACTACACAGTCTATTAAACACCTATTGAGCAAGACGATGTTGTGGTCGATCCCTTCATATGTACTTACTTAAACTCCTGTTCAAAATTAACGCACCATTATAAATTTACCGAAATTTTGTTGCTACTTTTTTTCGTAACCAGGAGTCGGATGTCAATGATTTTTTTTGCATTGCAGGTTTGTTTCTTGACAATGTCACTATACTTCTTGTTTGTGATAAAACGTTAATTTTCGGTTTATACCGGGCGTCATAAAAATAGTGTGTTTTTTTTTCGTAAATTTGTAATATCCTGTGGGGTATACCAGTAACTCTAACATATCGCAATTAAAATCAAATTGTAGCCCCATCTTTCCTTAACATTTTGTTTTTTTATTCACTTTATTATCTCTATTATTAAAGGAGATACGCTGCCTTTTAGCTCAATGTGTTTTTATTCATCTTTCTATCGCATACAGTCGTGTTTAATAAGTTACCTTATTATTATTATTGACCGATTTAATGCAATATTATAACAAATTGTAGATGGCTTATGTCATGATGGATTAAAGCTTGACAGTTTCAAAACCTTTTCTGGTAATGAAAAGTCAGAAGTCTTTGTCATTATCGAAAGATAAGTTAAGTTAAAACCCTTAAAATTTAGAAACATGATTCGACCACGTAATTTAACGAATGATGAGTGTGTAAGAGCATCAACTTTAGTAGAAGAAGGACGAAGTATGCGTTATGTGGCCAATCTGTTAGATGTTAACCATTCCACAATTAGTCATATGATTAGAAGATACAGGGAAACAGGATTGTACTCTAGAAGACAAGGGCAGGGAAGAAAGAAATTGACGAGTCCAAGGGATGAGCGTTTTCTCCGTCAAATTGGTTTGAGGAACAGAAAAAGCACAAGTAAGGAGGTTAGCAATGAACTTCAAAATGTAAGAAATGTTATGATTTCCGCTCTGACTGCCAGAAGACGTTTAAAGGAAGCAGGATTAGCTAGTAGGAGGCCTGCAGTTAGACCACTACTTACAGCAGCACATAGAGTAGCCCGATTAAGATTTGCTAGAAATCATGCAAATCGGACTGTCGACGACTGGAAACAAGTTTTGTTTTCCGATGAGACCAGGGTAAACTTGAAATCTTCAGGTGGTCGTGAAAGGGTATGGCGAAGACCTGGAGAAAGATTTGCTTCCTGTAACATCGTGTCGAAGGAACCATTTGGTGGTGGGTCTAAAATGTTTTGGGGAGGTATTTGCTATAATGCCCGTACAGAGTTATGTAGTACCAATTCGTCCAAGGTCAATGAATGCTCAATTTTACTTGGAAAATATTGTTCAAGATCACGTAATGCCTTTCGCGCCGTTTATAGGGGATCGGTTTATTTTCGTGCAAGACAATGCTCGCCCTCATGTCGCACGGCCAGTTTTTGGAATACTTAAATCAGGTCAATATTCAGGTGATCGACTGGCCACCGCGGAGCCTGGACATGAATCCTATAGAGCATCTTTTGGAATGCTCTCAAAAAAATCTGTTAGACGTCATTTACTCGCACCGCAGAACCTTCAAGACCTGGAAAACGTTGTTCTTTTGGAATGGGAAAACATTCCTCAGGAAAGGATTCAGCAGCTAATAAGAAGTTTACCACGACGAATGCAGGCAGTTATCCGATCCAGAGGCGGTGTTACACGTTATTAGGTTTCTAAAAACTTGATGTTTTGTTTGTATTCATTAAAATGAATAAACTTGTTTCATTTTAAATTTACATTATTAATCATGCATAAAAGTGAAAAATCTCCTTTAATAAAAGAGATAATAAAGTGAATAAAAAACAAAATGTTAAGGAAAGATGGGGCTACAATTTGATTTTAATTGCGATATTTTAGAGTTACTGGTATACCCCACAGGATGTTACAAATTTACGAAAAAAAAACACACTATTTTTATGACGCCCGGTATAAACCGAAAATTAACGTTTTATCAAAAACAAGAAGTATAGTGACATTGTCAAGAAACAAACCTACAATGCAAAAAAAATCATTGATATCGGACTACCGGTTACGAAAAAAAGTAGCAACAAAATTTCGGTAAATTTATAATGGTGCGTTAATTTTGAACAGGAGTTTATATATTTTCACGTATCATCATTTTTGTTTGATTTTTTATCGTTTAAAGTGTGAATGAAATATACAAACCTAACTTTTGGCTAACCAGAGTTGGTTACATTTTTTTCTCTCCAACGAATCCGAGGTGAAACTCCTCACAAGCCGAAATTTGTGAAATATTACGTTTGTTGTCAGTGGTATCTTCAGGAGTCTTTTATAACTCTAATTGGGTGTATACATTTTAATAACCCAGAGTGTTCCCGGGCCACAATCGAGTCGGTAAAACTTTGTGGACCAGTTTAGAGTAGGACGGGTATACTCGACGAGAGAGAGCGTCCTCGTTTTCGGCTGTCGGGTGGCTGGCGTGGCACATAAATTTACCCGTATTAGATTTTACGGTGCCCGTATTCGTTGGGGTGTCGGGGCGGCGTTACAACTAATTAACTGCGGTATCCCGCGAGGTCTGCTTAATAAAATGCAAATGCCCCTCCCGACACTTGTTGGAACGATAATTTGAATATAATTGTCGGTCGGACGGTGGTGAGTTATCGGCGGCCGCGGGGGTTCCCAAACCCGCGCGCCCCCCACCGGTAGGCACCACTTAACGGCGCATTCGATCAGCGGCGGCCGGTGGAATTGGATTTTCTCGCATCTTCATAACGGAGCATGGGACCCACATCATACAGAGCTGGGCAAGAGTATCACACAACTTCGCTCTACTGAGCTGAAACACCCTAACTGATAAAATATTGCTGTATTTTGAGATACATGCATTTCAGTACTTCCTGAAATGCCGTCTTTATTTTTAACTAAAGTTAGTAAGTGTTGCAATACGGATAGTTAAATTTGCACAAATTCATTCTGTTGTCAGATACCAGTATCTGACTTTGGACAGATAAAACTTTTTGCATTAGCAAAACTTACATAAGTTAGACTTTATACAACTAACAGATACGATAAAAATTATAGATTCATTAATTCAGGTAAAGTTTAAGATAGGTCTCCTTATGTTTTATTAATGTATAAAAGCAGTAAGCGCTTTAACAATAACTGTGCCCATGGTCGCAGTAGGCCAAACCTGAAATTGTGCTTATTTCTTTTATAGCTGCAGCCGTGAACGCTTCCAAAAGTATTGTTATTTTTGTGTTATTGTTTGTTTGTGGGTATCTGTTAGATCTCTGGGGTATGAACTGATTTTGATGTTTGAACACAGAGGTCATTTTAGCTTTGTAAGATGAGAAAACAATATATATTACATATGTCTTATGGTACACGTAATAGGACAATATTAATATTTTTATCGTATAGGACATTTCAGCTTAGCGGGGCAGAGAGTGTAAAAGTAGTAGAGTTAGGTAAAGTTGCCATCCTCCGTTTTTTCCTGATTTTTTGAGGGCGACCTAGTGCGTCCGGAAGGGTTTTTTGGAGTTGTCCAGATGTTTTATATTATGAGAAATTTAGAACTTTCAAAAGTACCTATTATAATTATTATATTTATTACAATCGGTCTAATATTTCGAAGAAACATTCAGATGGCGATGTAAAAATAAATTTAAGCAGGATTTCTTGAAATTTTTCGAAGAAATTATGACATTTAAAATTTTGAATGGACGTTTTTACCCAATGTAACTGGGACCACTTAGTGGACCATCGTTCAAAAAAACTCCTCTATTTTTACATTCCAGGAATATTAAAATTTACGACACGAAAGTAATAGAAAGCTAAAAAGAACACTGTGTTCTAATTCCTGGATGCAGCTTTTTGAAATTAATGAACAATAATGATAGTTAACTTGTTAAAAATCTGAATTTTGTTAATTTACTTTTACTAAACATGTTAACAAAAACATGTTAATGTAATATAATTCAAGAACAAAACAACACAAAAACAAAAGAAAACGTCTAATATCATATAGAGACATCCAAAAAAAAAAACGTCATCAAAGTTGGCCAAGAAAAAAAGACGTATTTCTATTCTTAGTCGAATTTATAACCTTATTTACTTGTCAAAACTGTCGCATCATATGACAGCTCTTGTTTATTTTACAAATTGTGACAGTCACTTGTCAAAAAGTTTGACATAACCGAAAAGCTTCGACATGACCGCTATTTCTATCTCTCTCGTCCATAGCCAGAGTTATGACGTTTTTTTTGGATGTCTCTATATATCAATAAGTAAAACGAAAATGGCATAAATCGTTTTAATTAATTTTGTCTATAACACTCATGTTTAATTAGTAAACAAAAAACACTTGCAGAAACATGAAGGCGTATAAAGAAAACCGTGTTCGGGCAATTAAACGCAAAAATACTTGAAAAAATGGAACAGTTTAACAAAAGTTTTTTGTTTCTACGCCAAAGGTTCCAGTACCCACTCCAGGAATAGTTTACAAAATATAGCACAAATATTGTACAAAATTGATAGAGATGATGGCAAGGTGTAGTAATGCTGCCATTAAGAATAAGGGCGACTGCACGCAATGCTAACAAATTAGATTAGAGATTACCTGCTCAGATGCAGGACAGATCACGAGGAATTAAATTGGCCTACAAAAAATTGTTTTTTATATTACGTAAAAAATGTGACACATTACACAGGCACACAAAAAAAATCAAACCCCGGGTCTAAACCACTTATTCTATACGTATTTTGGGTCGCTGAATCCGATCCAGGGTTAGTTTTGGTGGGTTAGCTCGTTATCTCTGTCAAAATGCAAAAATAAAGTTAAAAAAGCACAAAAATTGTCAAAATTGCATCATCATGAAGGCAAACAAAATTATCGTATCATTCAGAATTAATTTCACACGTCTTTTTGGGTGTCGAATCCGAATTAAGAGTTATTTAATTCGTTTTTCATTTTTTTTTCATGAAAGTGCGAGAAAATGCAAAAAAGTGACTAAAACCGCAAAAGAGTCGCTTTTTGTGGGAAAAACCTGGAAGTCGGATTTTTTTACTCCAGTAGCTCATTTTTTATGTGTTTTGTGTTGCCGAATTCGAACTCAGCATCGTTTCCAGCCATGGTACACAGACAATTTTATAAAAATGCGAAAAAAAATGCAAAAAAAAAAGATGCAAAACAGTGAAAAAAACCGTTAAAATGTGGCCTAGGAATAGGAATTTTTTTACTGAAATAGCTCAATTTATATGTTTCTTAAATTGTTCGGTCTAAATCTGGAGTTTTTTGAGCCTTCAGAACAATATAATTCTTTAAATATGCAAAAAAAAAACAAATGCAAAATAGTGCCCACAGCCGCCAAGTACATCAGTATGTAGAAAAAATCTTGCAGTTAGAACTAATTTATCAGAATTCATCTCCCACCATTCACATTATTTCCTTTTGCCGTAGCGAGTTCTTTTCTTTTCAAAAGATCTATGCAATGGCAGACGTTTCCGTTTTACTCCCCTGGGCTTACATTCTGTTGGGTTTTTCAACATCCAGCAATAGTCGGCCATCGTATTCACACCCCTTGTTCCTTGACACCGTTTCTCCATTTTCCTGATATATTGGTGAAACCTTTCTCCCTGTTCTTCACTATATCATCCAAATTTTCTGGAAATTCATCAGTGTGATTAATCAAGGAAATGGAGAAACGGTATCAAGGAATTTTAATAATAATTCGCTATTAACTTTTTTCTCCAAAGAACTCTCACTAAATTGTATAAATATTTAATCATAATTTACTTACTTTCGTCTGGTCAAAAAACAGTACTTTCTCGATTATCTATTTATAAAGTTCTTATTTGAATATTTATTATATATGTAAATACCATATTAAAATGTTTTCGTAATTTTTTTGGTTCATAACCGTTTGACCGCTTTCTATTGTCTGCGATAATTGCACTTCAAATGAACATCGAACCTCAGAACAATTAAATAGCGCAGGCTCGCTCAACAAAAGAAATCTCATTAACTCGAGGAAACTAGTCGAAAAGTCGTTTTTAAATGAATTCCAAACTACGACGGATTCACATAGGCGCAAAAAAACGACAAAATCTTCAAACAAGGATTTACGGCTAATCACATTACGATACCGGGTCTCATTAGGGCTAACTACCGCGCCATTAATTAAAGTGAGTACACGATGTGACACAAAAACATAATTATACATTATCGTGTAGCAAGACCGTGCTGTGCACAGCAACGTTTACCAACTTAAAAGAAAATGTAGAAGAAGTATCCGTGCGGCGACTAGAATACAAAAGAAAGAAAAAAAATTAGATGACGTTATTCGCATACAAGGTACACTGATATAGTCTTACGTTATTTAGAAACCTATCAGCCATTAGTAGAAAACGAAATACTGTTATCGGTCCATTGTCTTAACTATGAACTTCGAGCATTTCATCAAACTATTATATATGTACTCCACTATTCGCCAAATATTGTAATTTCAAATAATAATGACACACAATATTGTAAATATTTGAGGGCATTTACGAAATAAAAAATGGCCAGCACCCCTCTACTAAAAATTGTGTACAGATAGAGAAAATGTTCACTTTGAAATAGTAGAATTAATATCTGGAAAATTTAGTGTATAAGAGGATAGGTCACACTTGGGTCGCATATAGTTAGCAATAAACAAACTCCGGTGTCGTATGATGGGTGCAGTTGATGTTGTACAATTTTAACTCACGAACAATACAAAACGGACACCTAAACAAAACCATTTAGGGGAGGATTATATGTGTAGAAACGCTTTGTGAAGTAAAAAAGTAGATATTCCGAAAAATTATTTCGGAACAATGCATACCAATGCATTACTTAGTAGTGGACTGGAAGTATGATATTCATGAAAAAAAAAAATTAAAACTTTTTTATTGGCTATAGGTCTAAGATGTTCTGAAACGTCGAGATTTGAAGTTTAAGCGAATACAATTTTCTGTCTGTGGGTCTGTCTGTCTGTTAACCTTTTTTTATGTACTACTGTACACAAAACAACTTGTTAGGATATCAGCTCCAGCTCAAAGAATTTGGTACATTTTTCTACCACGAGGAGATCTCAACCTGGTTAGATTTTGAGCTTAATCGATTAAGGGGTTGGAGCAAATAGCGGGAATATACTTTTTTTTTGACTATTAGTAATTTTCAAACGAAACAAGATATGAATACATGGACACGTTACCAGTCTATAAATATGAAGGCTTTTAGCTTAATAGGGTAGGGGGTTGAGGAAGTTGAAGAGGTAAGTATTTAAAACAGGTAAAATAAAGATTTTTAACATAAATTTTTGTTATCATTAAATGAAAAGAACACTAAAAAATTACTCTCTTTTGATCCCTCCCCCACCCCACGGCTGAAATTAAATATAGGCGAAATATTACAAAATTGCGAAATGTATGTATACATATGTATGGTCAAGCCATAACATGAATTTATTTTTATTTGGTTGATGGTGTTATTTGTTTTTCCGTGGGAGGAGAGAAGGCAAGGAGAATAAGAAGGTAACTTGGCGCAAAAGGATATGTAGTTAATGAGAGAAAGGAGGACAAATGGAAGTTAAGATCAATAAGGACGGGGATCTCGTGGATAAACAAAGGAAAGGAGGGTAATGAGGTTAAAGAGTACAACGAAATAGGTCAACGACGACAATGACAGTAATTATTAGGTTATATGAAAATATAACCAAAAAAGGGTAAAAATATAACCTAATGTTTTTACCCTATAATATACAACCTAATTCAATGTAGAAAAATTGAATGTGGAAGTAGTGATTCCTTAGACAGTGTCTTTTTTTCTTGAGTATAAATATTAAAATGTTTCAGTTTCTGAAAACTGAGAAAAGGTGGAAGGTATTTTCTTAATTTTGCAAAATCATGTGTCCAGGATTTCAACTATTCATTTGAATTATTTTTAGTACAAAAGGCAGTTCATCACTTATCTTCTGTTCTTTCTCAGAATCTGCAATTCCCTTATTTGTAAAAAAAAAACTGAACGTTTTCCACGAAACACCGAAGTACTATACTTTTCTCGACGCGCGTTTCGCCAACTAAGTTGGCATCTTCAGAAGAAAATTAAAACTGAAAAGAGAAGATGAAAACTGAACAGTTTTAATCTTCTCCTGAAAGTTTTAATCTTCTGAAAAAACGTCCAGTTTTTTGTTTCTACGCCGAAGGTTCCAGTACTCACTCCAGGATCCCTTGTTTGTGATTTTGACTTCCAGTTAGCTTAAGTAAAACGGTATATTGATAAAATTGATAAAACTAACAGCTAAATGTCTTGCACGCTTTTTTCTTATTTCCATTGACATTTGTGAAAATAAAATTCCATCTTTCCATATAATGTTTTTGCAAATCTTGATGTTGTTGAAGGCTTTAAGATAATGCCAATTAGCTTTTGATGACACTACTAAGATGATTTTTTTTATCGGTCATTACTAAAAATTAAAGTTGGCAGAAATAGTCTAATATACAAAAGTACAAGCATTTCGCACGTTTGCCATCCTTTATTATGAAATTACATCATCCTACTCAACGTATTACGTATAGTGGAGGTATTACAACAGCTCCAACTGTCACAGAACTACTGCGATCAAATCAAATTGAAGCAACCCCCATCACATGGTATACGAGTTGCGTAAGTGTTGCGTCGCCGTATGCGTAAGTTTACTAATAATGCACACCACTTGAGCATTCTGTCTGTATTATTTGTTTTGGACGGAATTACCTGAAAACTTAAAACCTAAAGAAATATTAATTGAATCTATGCTAACGAGAATGCCATCGGAACAAAGCCGATTAATAAGTTCATACATTATAAACAAGTATCATCTCTGCTGCGTCGTCGCTTGACACCGCATCGAGTCCTCCAGTCCGTAATAGCATACCAACAACTCCGCCTAGAAGGAAGTTTGCAAAGCGACGCCGACGTATGAAAGCAATTATAGCTAGAAAGCGATTGTGCAGTAGCTGCTCGACTGCATATGCGGCCGTATAGTAGGTGGTAATGCAACTGGTGTGAATCGTCACAGCAGACAACGGCGCTGCAACAAACCTGCCCATACACGTCAAGAGCTGATAGATTTGTTTCTTAATTTTCAGGATGACATTAATGTTGGTATTCATCGGCGAATTACCGGTGTTGCCAATTTTACGTAGTTTCCCTCGTTTTAAATAAATTTACGATATAAAATGAGCTCTACCATAGTACCTGAAGGTGTTACTTCTGAAGTAGAAGGTTTACCTCGTAATACTGATAAGCTCTACGACTTGAACAAAATCTGTGAAAAAAATAAATGAAACATCATCCAGGTGTTGACAATATTTCAGCAGCTTTTAAAAGTCGGCCATCCAAAATCTTTCGTTGGGATTTTTTTATGCCATCTACTTCCTCAGCAGTGGAAAACGTCAATTGACAAACACATCTCCAAGAACGGAGATGTGTATGCTAGATGCAAATTTTGACCTCTCAGACTGACATGTATGGACGTAAAATTAATGGAATTGTTTGTTTAGACTTCATAATAAAATGAATAAAAAAATGTTGGCTTATTCGAGTGGATGTGGTCATTTTAATCAAATCGCACATTTAAAGTTGAAGTAGAAATTTCCTCTAGTAAAATAAACGTTAATAGCAAAGCTTTGTCATAAATTCGGACTCGGTCGACTCAGGGTGTTAAAACTATATACAGGGTTTTCCGAAAATCGGTGGAAGTATTTGGAAGTTACAGCATACCCCCTTAAAATAATTTGGAGAATGAGAATTTCAAATATTTACAGCGATTTTCGGAAAACCCTGTTTATGTATTTGTGTCAGTTTATGGAAGTTTTGAAATGTAGGTAAACTTAAAGCACATAAAATATTTTAAAGGTGAGTGTAGATTAAGTAGGCGATGAAATGTTTTTATTATTGTTTAAAATGTAGAGCGGGATAGAAAAAACAGATCAGGAATAGATCATGTAGAACAATATAAAATACCGAAAATAAGACCTTTTCTTGATACCTATCCTACAGAAAGCAAATTATTTTATTGATAACGTCTTTATAACATATTCAGTTGATTTTAGTTCAGTTGAATTCTTAAAATTTCATATTTTATATTAAAATAGAATTATTAATACTATAATCTGACATTTTTAATAAACACACATTTAAACATGTTTTCATACTAACGGATATGATTAAAACTCACAGTTAAAACCCCCAATTTTAATCATCCCTTGGTGGCGCCAAGATGATTGAAGAAACGCGAGAATAGGGATGTGCAGATCCAGTATTAGTGGAAAACGTGTCATGTTTTTTTTTGTGTGCATGTGTATGTGTTCTGTGTCTAATTGTATTTGTTTCTACGCCATTCCCATCACCCTCCACCATATTTTTAGAGACTATGCCGCAGCTTTGCATATAGGATGATCCTAATTTAATTCATATAGTATATCAAACATCAAATATTTTGTTTTCAAATACCAAATTCAATGAACTCAAATAAAAAAGTTACCTAATTAATTTCGAAAATAGCATGCTTCCGGTCCTGCCTTCAATTTAAGGGAAAGGTAAAATCGAAACACAGTAGAAAAACAGAGGTACCTAATGTTAATCGCTTTTTTTTGGGAATAATTTCTTCGTAGTACATATTTTCTTATCTTAAACGTATTCTATTTAGAATTTCGCTACACAATATTTTCTTTAAATATAAGGGAGGACCAGATATACAGTAAGAGTTACCATACTACGTACATAGGTAGATATTAAATACATTTAAATGGTACATTTTTATGTCAAAGTTAGGCGAATTTAGTTACGTACAATAACCCAGCCCCCCTTCTTAGCGGAAATCTAGACGTTGCCAGATCTAACTGTAACTCTGCATAATAGGTATTTATAAAAAGCCTATATTTATAAAAATGCATTGATCTACGATCAATTGATATAAGCCAATTTCATTTTCAGATTTTGTTGCTATAATAAAATTTTCTGTTATCTTTTTTTAACTTAACTATTGTGAAACAATTTTAAACAGCGAATATTACTTTAAACAGCTTAGCTGTGAATAGTTCATTTCAAGTGTTGACTCAATGGATTCATTTGCTCAAAATTCATTCACCGCGCAACACGACACACAATACATGCTTGGGGCCTTATCTGTTTAAAAGTGCTCTGTATATTTCGACGTTCTATGATATTATATGTATTTCGGAAACGATTCCGAGCCGAACCTGCTTCTAAAAACCGCAGGTGTTCCGACTTCTATAATGGGACCAATGTGTTGTCCGGTATTACACCTGTTTTTATGTGCAAAACAATTATTTTGATGAAATTTGCTATTTCAGATTTCAACCCAAACAGCTCCATCGACAAACCGGATGCCTGCCATACGCCTGCGTTAGCGATCGGATTGCGATTGGTTACCACCTCATGTTTAGGCGGTAGTGAGGTCTACTTAATAAAGAAGTTAACTTATCAATTCCCTTCATTCTGCTATGTACGCATTAGGGAGACGCGTATTGCATACAATTTATACTTATTTAAAATTAATAACAATGTAACTTCTTTATTTTTAAGTTGTAGTGGGTACTGGAACCTTCGGCGTAGAAACAAAAAACTTTGGAGTATGGCAAAAAGTGAGTTCATTTTTCAATTGGAAAGAACTGAAAAGGGGGGCTTTTTTCTCACAAATCCTTTATTTATGACTTGCTACCGGTTTCGGTCACTAATTAACCATCATCAGGCAACAAAAGTTACAATAGGATTATTACTTTAATTTTGACATAACATCAATAATCAAAATTAAAGTAATAATCCTATTGTAACTTTTGTTGCCTGATGATGGTCATTTAGTGACCGAAACCGGTAGCAAGTCATATATAAAGGATTTGTGAGAAAAAGGCACCCCTTGAATGAATGAATGAATACGAAAAGTGGGCGGGAAGACCCATGCACTTGGGCCGCCTGACGGGCCCATTGTGCACCCATATTCCATGAGTATTCACCCAGGTATGCCGAGCTCTCTAGCAAAGGCGCATATTTTCCTGGGGTGAATTCTCTTAACATCCTCTGGGTTCAGAGCACAGCTCCCAAAGTGCCGTTCTCTGACCCTTGCAATTGCAGGGCATTCTGTGAGGATGTGAGATGCAGTCTCCTCATCCTCCATGCACCATCCACATTCATGATCATCTATGACCCTTATCATGTGGAGGTGCCTTTTAAGGTGACAGTGGCCTGTAAGGAGTCCTGTCACCGTTCTAATGTCTCTTCGGTTCATACCTAGGAGACTTTGAGTTAATTTGAACGAAGGCCCAATAATATGGGCCTTCGCCTGCCTCATACCCGGGGCTTCTTGCCATGATTTTTCGAACTCCTTGTTTAGGAGCTCTTTCATTGTTGAAACCCCCATTGAATAGGGGACCCCTAATATAGGTTCAGGTCCTATGGGGTACCCTATTGATCCTAGTCTGGCCAGTCTGTCGGCCTCCTCATTTCCCGGGACACCTGAGTGTCCCGGTACCCATGTGAGTATCACTCTATTACAACTGGCCAGATCATTTAGAGTCTTTTTACAGTCAAGGACGAGTCGCGATTTGACCTTGCTGGATTCAATAGCCATCAAGGCCGCTTGACTGTCGGTGCATATTTGAATCGTTGTCCTTTTTGGAGCCGTCTTTAGGATTTCCATCCCGCATGCTAGGATAGCATATATTTCCGCCTGGAAAACGCTAGCATATGACCCGAGGGCAAAAGATAATTTTGTCCTCGTGGTTTTGCCATATACTCCCGCTCCGGCCATATCGCCAATTTTGGAGCCGTCTGTAAACCCCTTTTCATTTCTTTTAAATTGAAACAAAAAACTTGACGTTTTCCACAAAACACCGAACTACCATACTTTTCTCTACGCGCGTTTCGAGTTTCGTTTTTTTTTAAGTTCTTTGAAAAATGTTATTTGGAAAAAACGTTATTTTTTCCAAAAAATTTTTTCTCGATAGTTTGCAATGGTTTGCGATTACATTGTTCTTGTTTGCGATGTCACAGTTCCTCAACAACAATGAAAAATAAATATGTTCACAGCACCTCCAAATCAAATTTTTCAAAAGTTCTTTTTTGCAATCATTTGATACGTAGGTAAATTACTCGTAAATATTTTTTATTTGAAAAATCAATCGATTATTTACAAAAAAAAAATGTATTCGACACAGTTAATATAAAATTTAGTAAAAGTATTTTTTTTTAATTTTCGTAAATTTTTACGACTGTCATATTTTTTAACAACAGATTTGTCTTCAGCGTTGACTTTACTCGACGAGTTCGTCACACCGCGCTGCTCCTTCTGTACCAGCACTTTCGCTGAACTCGTTGAACCTTTGGTCCACTCGTGGTATGGCAAACAAAAACACTGTCACAAACCCTCAAAAACGACCACAAAAAGAATTGTCCGAAAATGTATTTGTTGAGGTGCTGGGAACATTGTCATCTAGCATTGTTGCTAGAAACCGTGACGTCGCAAACAAACACAATATAAACGCAAACCTACGTAAACGACCTTAAAAATAATTTTTTTTTTTTTTTGGTTTGGTTGGATTAGGTCCAGGAGTAAATAACAACTATTCGATTTCTGTCAACGTTTCGGAGCTTTATTTCTCCTTCATCAGGGCTCAATCAATGTTGTTTTATTTCTCCTTCATCAGGGCTCAATCAATGTTGTTATTGTTGTCATGTAAGGTGGTACGTTACAAACATTGGCGGCACTGTCTATATACATATATAGTAACTGTATAAAGATAAAGACAAAACACTATTAACAGGACAATACACTTTAAAAATTACTATATATGTATATAGACAGTGCCGCCAATGTTTGTAACGTACCACCTTACATGACAACAATAACAACATTGATTGAGCCCTGATGAAGGAGAAATAAAGCTCCGAAACGTTGGCAAACATCGAATAGTTGTTATTTACTCCTGGACCTAATCCAACCAAACCAAAAAAAAACAATAGAGAAGAAGGTCGCTAAATTCCCCACATATACTTAAAAATAATTTTTGAAAAATGTTAATATTGGAATGCCTGCCACACTTTTTCTCCTATATTATTGACTATTAGTTTTTCTAATTAATTGCATCGCAACCTTCGAAAATAAATCGCAAACAATCGCAAATCAAACCAATTTTCAGATTTTCAAAAATGGGATGCCGACATTACACTGTGATCACTCCGGTCAGTCCTCGATATACGGTCCGTGATCGTGTAAGTACATCAATATCGACGGAACTCGTTACTTATTCAAACGGGACGTCAGTTCGAAAACGGACCATCACTCTTGTTTATTGCCTTCCACATTGTCAAAGGGAATTTGCTAAATTAACCGAGACAAACTGCAAAGCATAAAATATACATAAGGCCTGCGATACGCCCGATGTGAAAGGTTAGAGTAAACCGCATAAGCGCTCCCAACGCATCTAAAGACTTGTAATTACCAAATCTAAATGGATTCTCTGGAAGGCCGAAACGGACGTTAGCAAACCAACCGAGATATTGATTACCCGATCCCTCATTGATAGAGAAAACATAATCGTAATTAATAAAGCAATTATATTTTCTATCAATTTAAGGGACACTTTTTAAACGTTTGGCGAAATTGTAATGTAGAAGTATTTCAAACTCTTCTTGCATTTTTTTTGCAGAAAACCTTTAGACCACATGCCATTATTTCATACCACTAAATATAAATCACAGTTTCACTGCTTTAGTTTCACTTGTGAAAGTATTCATAATTTATTAAGATTTTATTTGCGACAAGAAAATGGTAAAAACTTTACAAACATTCTTTTAAGAAGCGTTGCAAACTTTCCATTAAAAACTACATCTAATAATTAGAGAAAAAATTGTAAAGTGTTAGACTCTTAACAGCAATCAAAACAATGTCCGCTGTTTAGAATTATGAATGTAAAAACTAATTACTTTTTGAGAAACAGGCATAATAGGTATAATAAAATATTCGTGAATTTACTTCCTTATTATCCTCCATTTGTTTTTCCATTTAAAAACTTTATAAAGGTTTTATGGAAAAATATCTTCAGAAAGTAAAGAGGTATCCCCACTTTTATAACTTACCAATCTTCATATCAATAACGTATTGTTTACTTTGTGACAATAAATTCGTTTTTTCCCCATTCTTTGTTACCATGCCATTACTTTTAATTTAATTTTTTTATAATATCCTCTACGTGTCCAAATATTCATGAAATAATTTTCACACTAAAATTTCATTTTAAAATTATTGTACGTGGTTGAAACGCTGGCAGTTCACTGTTGAAATAAAATGGCACCGATTTATGAATTGTGCAGTTACTAATCTTACGTTTATCAATAAAAACATCTAAAAACACTTTTTATAAAGAAAAACATTTGCTTACGTGGACTAGGAGTTCGATCTAGGCCACTTTAGTTAATTTTTGCTAGGCCACTTTGGCATATATAGTGCGTTCAAAAAAAAGACGTCAAGATGGCAACGGTGATGAAAACGAAGCGTTCAACTTAATTATTACAATATTGCTTATTATTAACTATGAAAGAACTCATAAATTATACTTAATTGCCTTTCAATATTGTAAGGGTTGATATATTAAAAAATCTTTATTAATATCTCTACAAATGGTTGTTGAGAAAACATTCTTCACGTAGAAAGTATTCCAAGTATTGCATATAAATTCTACTTGTAAAGTAATGAAAACGATCTAATGATAGACACACGGATGACTGAGAGTTGACACTTATAGTGATAGTTATACAAGAAGCACCCGCAACAAGAAACGACATGCTTTCAAATTTCCATAAATCGACTTGACTTCGTTTTTTTCTTTGAACACACAATAAAAGATGAACCCACCTGTGCTTTACCTGATCTTTTCTGTATTAGTTTTTACGTTGGTTGCACAATGAGATTGTCGTCTCCTTCATATTTTTTGTATTGGAGCAAAATGAAGCTAACAAATTGATGACTAACGCAGGTCGTCATTACTTGACTCAGTATACGTAGCAGGCAATTATAAGCTCCACAAAAATTAATTTCCGGTTAATCGGGGACAACACTTAAATTCACATAATAAGGCATTACTTGGAACTCGCTAGACGTACCACGGTTTCAATTATTTCCCACTACCTTACTCGCCTACTTTCAAGCGTCTAAGCATCAAAGTCCCCTTTAACAGCCAATAATTTTTTTATGGACAATAAAGTTAATTAAAAGCGTACAATATTTCATTAGAGGAAGAAACAAAGGCCTACAGAATAACGTCTGCAACATTAGTTAGATAGTGTATGTATTACATAAAGCGCCGATGTTTGCATGCAATTAATTTCGGCTTTGCTATCCGGTAAAAGAGGAAAATGTGTTTTTTGTAGACGATTATAAATGTATACGAGGCAGTGTGAATAAGTTTTACCAGATAGTTAAAACAAAAAGTTTCTTTTCGGTGTTAGTCGAAAATAAAATGATTAATACATGAAACAATTTTGAAAAGATTTTTGAATATATATTGAATTTATACAGTGTGTATATTTATTTTGCCCACATTTATTACGTGTATGTCGAAAGTTGACATTTGAAATAAAAAAACGGGAAAAATCTGATAAAAACATCGGAAAAAGTTAGTAACAGATAAAATTCTATACATTCGTGTCAATTTGCAAAACGATATTCAAAAATTTCGATTTTTACAATTTTCCACCACCAACACTGTGCCTGTCTACCCAATATTTTTTTTTGTAACATACACCTCAAATATTAATTTACTAGTTATACTCAAGGCAACGAATCAGCCGCTACACGTCATCAGTGACGTTTTTACATCACAATCTGTACCAACCCCAAATAAATACAAAATTGAAACAAAAATTGTAATATTTTTGATAATACCTGTCGAATATTAAATTATGTATGTATACATATGTGAATAAGAGTGCACCGTTAGGTTTTTTAATAAATATCTTTTAAGTAAGCCGATAATACAATTTTTACAATTAATTGTGTATTAAAGGTTGGTATCACGCGGTGGAAAAGTTTACACGGCGAACGGCTTGCTAAAAAAACCGGGCACAGACATGCGGTATTCGACGAATCGCGATTACTCGCTATTTGTCGAGCAACTCCATCAAATTAGTTTGTATTTGGCGAATTTGGCGTAACACACACATTTGGCGTAGTTGCCGAAGATTGCTCGGTGTGGGAACAACGAATATTCGTTCATTAAAATTAAAATGGATAGTGAAACAACGGTAATCGATGCTGCTGCGTTTATAGTTATGAGTTGTGCTTATATGCAGTTAATAAAAAAAAAGGGCTACAAGAAAAGAAGGTGTAGGTATACGTCAGTTTGATTTGTATATGTCATCTGAACCTGTTTCACTTTTTGTAGATTCCTTAACCTTATTCTGACAAGCCCCAAACTTCTATTTCTATTCTTTTCCAAGCATCATAGATGTCTCTTTTTTACTGTCATCATTCCCTGCATTCCATGCTATCGATTCATCTTCATAGAAATTAAAAAATTTCAGTAGATTTTCATGACTAGAGCGAGGCGCAGTCGGCAACGTGCCACCGTTCTCAAGATATCTGAAAAATATCTTCACCTTTGATTATTTTTATTGAAAAATAATGTCTTTACGTCTGATTGGATTAATCTCTATGATCAATTTTTCAAATAACTCAAGAATGATGACTCGTTGTCAACCTTTGCGCCGGGCTCTATTCCATTATTCCCTCCATTTTTACTAACAAAATAACCTAAATTCGATCACAAATACAAAAATGCCACACGTAATTTGGGCGAATATGTGTATCGAGTGCAATCGCAAATATTTGTCTCCTTTGACTCGGGAAAAAACACCGACAGACAGTAGGAAACACCGAATAGCAAATAACTCGCTAACTAAATGAACACGCTAACGGTAAATCCGTTAAAAAATTATGAAGTGATAATAATTCTCCGTTCACTATCATTCAACAACAGAAATCTCAGATCCGTATTTCGACTTTCTTTCGACTTTCGGCGATCTTATTAGATCTCCTCGTGTGAAATTAGATCAAAGTCCGGATCTGTGGTTTCGAAATGAAAATGAATGAGGAATTCCATCAGTTTTTCCCAGAAATGTTTTAGAGATCTTTAATACCACAGTAAGCCATGAACTGTGTTGGTGTAAGAGTTCAATCATCAAAGTTGGCTTTGAACGAGAGAGATAGAAATAGCGGTCATGTCGAAGCTTTTCGGTTATGTCAAACTTTTGTGATTGTACAATTGTCACAATAATCAAGTGACTGTTACAATTGTAAAATAAATAATGGCTGTCATATAATGCAACAGATTTGACAACCAAATAAGGTTATAAAGAACCCCACACAAATCTTATGGAAATTTAATTTCGGTCAAATTGGCTGAAATTTTGAAAAAGTTAGTTCAAGTTATGCTGAAAAAAAAGTTCTCATGGGCACAAGAGTTCCCCGATGCTTCAGAGCCGAGATAAAAGTAACGGAAAGTCCGAAAATGCGTTTTTTATGTCTGAGACAACCAAAACTGAAGATTTAAAATATTATTGTTTTAAAACTAATAAAAAGTTGTTTTGATGAAATATTTAAGTTTATTCTGTAAAAAAATCGTTTTCTTGGTCCTAATAAATCCTTTTTAAGCTCAAAAACTTATAAAGTATCAAGAAAAAAATAAGTCAAAAATGACCGATTTCTTTGTCTGGTCGATTTTTGTGATTTTGTTTTTAAACATTCTACTATTTTAAATCATTATTAAGATAATAAAAATGTAATTTATTTAGAAGCCTAATCGTACTTTCACTAACATATGATAAAACTATCGCATGAACATTCTCAACATTAATCACACATACACCTATAAGCTTTCGCTCTCGTAAACTCACACAAATAGACAAAACCATGCAAATATTTAGAAATTAACATTCTCATGTAAACATTCACATTATACAATCAATTGCACTCATAAATACACTATCACCTTTATAATAATCCAGAAACGCACTCATACAGGAACACCCAATCACCCCCGTATCCATATGCATACACATTTTTTTCGGTTATGAATGAACTTATTTGACTAGAGATAATAGTCGTTTACAGAAAAAACGATAATATTTTATTCTAAATAAATACCATTTTTATTATCTTAATAATGATTTAAAAGAGTAATGTTTAAAAAAAAAACAAAAAAATATGGTCATTCTTTAACTTATTTTTTTCTTGATCTCTTGAATCTTGAGATTTTCTTGATTTTGAAGTTTTTGGTCTTAAAAGGATTTATTAAGACAAAGAAAACGATTTTTTTTACAGAATAAACTTAAATATTTTGTCAAAATAACTTTTTATTAGTTTTAAAACGATAATATTTTAAATCCTCAGTTTTGGTTATCAGACATAAAAAACGCGTTTTCGGACTTTACGTTACTTTTATCTCGGCTCTGAAGCATCGGGGAACTCTGTGCCCACGATAACTTTTGTTCAGGCATAACTTGAACTAACTTTTTCCAAAATTTCAGCCAATTTGACCGAAATTCAATTTCCATAAGATTTGTTCGGGGTTCTTTAAGATAGAATAGAAATATGCCGTTCTTTACTAGGCCACCATTGTTGACGTCTTTTTTTGGATGGCTCGATAGAACTACCATGTCTAAGAAGTGAAATTTCATTTCAGATATTGAAATTTATACGCACACCGTCAAAAGTCTTGGACCCCCGATGTTTTGTATTAGTACATAATTGTTTTTAAATACCGTATTTGTTTTTCAAAGTATGTCTTTTCTAAATGTATTTTTTGAATATATCAATATTTTTTAAAGATCTAGTCAATTAAAAAACAGTGGATAAAAAATTTGCAATTTTTAAGAAAATTTATTATGACACAAATTAACAAAACATATGTTTTAACAAAGTAAACTACAACTTAATAGTCAGTATGATCTCGTCTGTTTGTCAGTAACATGTTAATACGCCACGTTCACTGACACGATCAAACGGTTGATAATTTCTTGAGGAATATTATTCCATTCCTCTATTGCTGCTGCAGTCAACTCTTCCGCATTTTGGGGTGGGTTCATGCGTTTGCGAATTGCTCTAGAAACAAAATCCCACATGTTTTCAATGGGATTCATATCTGGGGAGTCAGCTCTCCAAACTAATCGTGTAATATCTCCATGTTCAAGTACCTCTTGGACCGTTCTTGCGCGATGTGGCCTTGCGTTGTAGTCCATGAAGATGAAATTGTCACCTAATTCGGCGCGTAGGGGATAAATAATGGGCCTGATAACACTTTCAATATAAACTTGACTTGTCATATTCTGATTTATGGGAATTAACGGCGTATGGCGATTGAACATGATTCCTCCTCAAAACATTACTGTCCCACCATTGTAGGGGGCAACTACTGCAAAAATTTAATCTCTCTTGACGACCTGGCTCTCTCCAGGCCCTTTGCCTATTGTTATCACTCACTAGTCCAATTCTGGTTTCACCTGTGAACCGTCGCAAAACCCATCGCTACTGCGCAAAAGCCAATCACTATGCTCCCGTGCCCACTCATAGCAGGCAGCTGGATGTGGTAGTAGAGTGGGTACCCTTAAAGGGGCCTTCTTCCACGTAAATTTGCACGATGGAGTCTTCTTCGAACTGTAGAGGTTGATATAACAAAACGAAACGTAACTTGAAAGTGATTCCTGAGGGCTGGAGCTGAATCACTTCGGTGTCTACGGGCATATTGAGGATCGTTATTTGGTTAAATAACGAGGGGGGGGGAGTTCAAGACTTTTGACGGTGTGTGTAGTTTGTCACTTTTGTGGTCATCAACGACATCCTTGTTCTCTTTTGCCCATATGTGATTGCTTCAATTGAATTCATATGGACTCTTTTCGTATACCATTTTCTATTCCAAGTCAATACCGTTCTATACTCCAACACGTCGCGAAAATTACAGTCGTTTATATCTCGTAAGCATACCAAATACCCATTCACAGGTGTATAGTAACTGTCACCCGAACAAAAGATGCCGATTATGGATTGTCCCATTTTCGTTTCGCAAAGTTAAAATTCCAATTAACGTCCAATACAATCGCTGTGTCCAACACTTTCACAATACCCTTTAATTAACGAAACACAAATGCCAAAAACTGATTGCAGACAGATTATATCCAACGGTAAACAATATCCAATTATTAGAAGTGCATACAAGAAAATGTCGTATCATGATTACGTATTGTTGGGATAGTTAATTAATTTCGTTAAACGATTAATAGGAATGCGAGGTGTCTCTAGACTCTCAGGTTTTTAGAAAGTAATCTAGGCCATAAAAAATGTTTGAGGTAATGCAGTTATTGTTGCACAGGTAACAGTTCATTGTTATTGCACTAGCAAATGGCAATAATTACCTTTGTAATTGCGTAATAATGGAATAATGATGATATAAAAAATTCTTGGTGTGAATAGAGCAAAGGAATCAGAAGTGTTCCCGTCGCAGGTATTTGATACTTGCTTATTTCAAGTTACTTGAAAGGAAAAATTGAAAGCTTACGGAAACTTTTTTTTCTGCCACGAGATATCCATATACAGGGTGAGTATTTGGTCTGTAGAATCGATGCTAAATAAATAAACGTTAACTTTCTTGCCATTTTTTCAAAATATTTGCTGATTCTTCGGGGTGTTCGTATGTGTACTTCTGCGTTGACTGACTTTCTTATTTTTAATATAATATATACGAGTATTTATCCTGTATATTTTTACAAATTTGGAAAGAGCACACAATTTTATGTCGAAAGCCTGTAATATAACTTATACCCAGTCGTGTTAATGTTAATAATAGAGTGATAGTAAGATTTGAAAAAGTTTTATAACATGTGTATCTTGCAGTTAGTTACAAATATACATAAAAAAATGGCAAATATCCTTTTATTACAATGCTTAGGCCTACATTTAGTATAGGCCTTGGACCATACCAGTGTCTCCCATGGTATTTTGTCCCGCTGAACCAGAATCTGAAGAATTTAAAATAGAATTCCCATATTGGTTCATATTTTGACCATAACTCAAAAAAATATTATCCAAATATCATAACTTAAAAAAAAAGCTTAAAAAATGTACTGTTGTAATTTGTATATACCTAAAAAGGATTAATTAGTTGTCTGTTTTAAATATTTGTGTATTGATCTCAAAAGTTCTTGGTTTTACCTGATAAAATCAATGATCCATAAGGTAAGAAAATATGAAACAATCTGAAAATTTCAACTTCACATTTGGATTAAGGGGGTCAAAATACCATTGGATGAATCAAAATACCATTGGATGAATCAAAATACCATAGACCACTGGTCTTGTCTACTACCCACACGACTTTTTTTGATACTGTGTTTATCTGTGTGATTTATCGTACTTTTTGTTAATATTCTCAGGTTACAGAACGTCATCTGTTGTTATCGACCAATTGTAGTAGTGCATAAAATTTTAAAATGATTGTCTAAATGTATTTCTAAATTATACTCTCCACTGATTTATTTTACTGCTTTTTAATTTTCTAGTACTCGAGGATGTTATAAAGAATTTATATGCTAATTTCAATATCAGTCATGGCAATCCTGAAAGCAAGAAAGTGGAAAATGTACGTGTTATTCAAGTTCAAGATTCGTATGACCTCTTTCTTCACCTCTGGTTCATTTTATCAGCCATCTAACGTAAATAAGACTTCGGTTTCTCATTTTCGACTTAATATTTTTACCTCGTATTAGTTTAATTCAGTCTATATATTTTATGATAACAATAAAAAAAGTTAATGATAATTTTATGATAACTGATATCAGTGGCTAATTTTCTTGTATCCAAGGAACTCATTTTCAAAGACTTTTCGCAGAAAAAGGTAACTTTCCACATTTGTTATACAATACAATAACATAATACTAATAACGCCTATCTTGAATTTATAATCTTATTTAATTGTCAAAGCTGTCACGTTAGGTATATGACAGCCATTATGTATTTTACAATTGTGACTTGTCAAAAGTTTGACATAACCGAAAACCTTAGATATAAACGCTAGTTCTATCTCTCTCATTCATAGCCAGATTTGGATTTTTTTTTGGATATCTCTAATACTTAAATATGTAACGTTGCGTTCATCGAAATTTTAACAACAAAAGGTGAATGGTATAATGTAGGTATAGTCCTTCTATTTTTAATTGAAAATGATAAATACGCCTGGGGAACAAAAAAAGCGGTGCAACTTTATGATTCCATGGACGTGCATATATCTTTAATAAATTCGAAAATTATGAAATAATTTTTTTCATTCAAGTTAATATAGGAGATTAAAATTAGCCTGCATACAAAACTCTTAATATTTGTAATATAATTTGCTGTAAATAATGCTCATTTAGCCAGACAATCTCAAAAAATTGTCTATGTTAATAAACCTAGCTGAAATACACGTCACTGGCGTCTTACACAAGTTAGAGTGCCTAAAGTCGTAAATCATTTTAACGACGTCGTAAAAATTTTATGGCACAGTGGACCGAATAAGTAGTTAAGGAATGTATTAGATAATACAAAGCACAATAGTATACTGGATCGGCATTCCAGTTGCCGGCACGGCACGGGCGTTGCCGGCTCTTCAAAATTTTCTTAAGTATAGTAATATACATAAAGTTGTTTTAATGACTAATCAATTTATATCTATGTATATTTTTTTTAATATTTCCAAACTAGCTTTCTAAGAACGTCACGAACTAACAGTTTACTGAAGTATGAAGTATACTTGTACCGGGTGGGCAAATTTCGATGTTTTTTGTAGGGTATCTCGGTAACTGTAAGGGCTATGGAAAAATGAACCCACCTTTCCCGACCTCTTTTTTCGAGATAAATTCATTGGTGAAAACCAGAATTTGCTATATCTTTTCGTTTTCGAGTTGTAAACGAAAATTGATTTTTTTGAGTTTTCGATTGGTGTCGATAACTCGGTTGTTTGTAAAATTAGAAGAAATCTGTTTGCACGTTCTACAGGCACTTTTTTAAGTAGAATAGGATTTCCTTAACAGATTTTTTATATCTTGTGTAGTTTTCGAGTTATGGCATAAACTTCTATTTTTTTAAATGGAAACCATAGTTGGCTATGATTTAGCTAAAAAGAGGATTTTTTTCTCTTTACAACGATATATAGTTTGTGGGGGTCTATGATGAGTGTTTATGCGGAAACAGTTAAAAATTTTAATTTTTTGTATAGGTATACTTACTTTGTTTTTCTTTGCAGGAAGAGTAAGTTTCTATAGTAACACATTGTTACAACAATGTTTTAATAATAACTGTTGCTATGGGAAATTTACTCCTGCGAAAAGTAACATAAATACATAGTAACAGTCGTATATAATGAATGGTATATTAAACTTAAATAACTAATTATGACATATTAGTGACTAATTAATAATTAATTATAACATATTCATAACAAGAAAGTTTAACACACTTAACAATCAAATTTGTAACAAATAATGTATGTAAAAAATACGATACAATATATTTTACAAAAACAAAACTAGACAGATTAAAAAATACGAGCATGATTAATTAATCAAATTGTCGTCCGTTGTTTGCGATGCACAGTTCACATCGCTTTGAAACACTTTTTGTTGCATTATAGATGTGAATATTTGAAACGGAATTCAGACAGTCTATAAGATTTTCTCTCAGTTGAACCAGTGTATTATTTGTCTTTTTTGTATAAATTGTCTTTAATGGTTCCCCAAAAAAAGAATCTAACGGTGAGAGATCTGGCGACCAAGGCCACTTTACTGCCCATTGTTCCCCTATCCATTTCTCCCCAAAATTAGTATTTAATAATTCCGAGATTAAATTAGTATTATGGGGTGGTGCCCCGTCTTGTTGAAAAAATACATGTCGTCTTTCGTTAAGTGGCAAGTTGTCTAAAAATTCTTCTACTATGTGGTAGTTTATCATATTGTAATACCGTTGACCATTTAAATTGTCATCATAAAGTTGGTAAGCTAAAATGCGGTTATTATATAGGGCACACCATACACTAAAACCGAAACGTCCTTGATTTTGAACATCAACAGTCTGATGAGGATTATCTTCAGACCAATAATGTTTGTTGTGTCGGTTGAAAATTCCGGCACTACTTACGTAACTTTCATCTGTCCAAATGATATTTTTAAAAAATAATTGGTCTTGCTCAATTTGTTGTAGGTACCAATTGCAGAAATCCAGTCGGCGTTCAGGATCAGTTGGAAGGGCTGTTGTTGTTTCCTTATTGTATAAGGTCTAAATTTGTGTTTTTTTAAAACTGAAAGTGCTCTTCGTCGCGATATACCAGACTCTGCTTCAATTTGCCTACTTGAAATTGAAGGATTTACATTTACCATACCAACAACATTTATGGCAACATCCTCAGCATCTTGAATACGATAATATTTTGGTCTTGGTTTATTAAATCCTCCGTATTCAACGAGGTTTTCTTTTAGTCTACCAAGATGGACATATTAGGTTGTCTCCTTTCAGGGTAGCAATTAAAATATGCTTCCGATGCAGCTTCAGAATTATATCCATTTTGAATAAAACACTCTAGCATATCAAACTTTTCGTAATTTTGATACGCCATCGCGCCTTGTCAATTTCTTTAATCGAAACTTTAAAACTATAATGCAAGCAAAAACCAAACATAAACAATTAATCAAACAGTAATGTGTAACTGTGTATTTACATCCCAATATCCAACTGTTCTGTTTTCAAAATGACAGGCGCCTACTGTGCAAAATCATTGAAATTACTATACTGTCCTTTATTAGAAAACATATGTTTTTAACTGTTTCCGCATAAACACTCATCATAGACCCCACAAACTATATATCGTTGTAAAGAAAAAAAATCCTTTTTAGCTAAATCATAGCCAACTATGGTTTCCATTTAAAAAAATAGAAGTTTATGCCATAACTCGAAAACTACACAAGATATAAAAAATCTGTTAAGGGAAATCCTATTCTACTTAAAAAAGTGCCTGTAGAACGTGCAAACAGATTTCTTCTAATTTTACAAACAACCGTTATCGACACCAATCGAAAACTCAAAAAAATCAATTTTCGTTTACAACTCGAAAACGAAAAGATATAGCAAATAATCTGGTTTACACCAATGAATTTATCTCGAAAAAAGAGGTCGGGAAAGGTGGGTTCATTTTTCCATAACCCGTACAGTTACCGAGATACCCTATAAAAACATCGAAATTTGCCCACCCGGTACAGTGAGCTTAGCAATTTTTAGAAAATATATCTGACAACCTTGCTTTTTTATACCTATTTTCAATTTAGAATGGAAATACAGTACACTTTGAATCATACTTGTGCACTTCTCCCAAATTTGTCAGTTGGTGTCAAGCATAAAAAAAGAGCCAAACTTTCAAAATTTCCGCAGTAAGATGGATTTTGACGTAATTAGGCTCGTTGGATTCCTTGTAAAATTTAGAAAAAATGTTACCTATTTTTGTCATATACAAATCAGAAACTGCATTACTGCACCTAAAAAATGCATTTTTGGGGTGCAATTTTTCCAGCCAATTAAAGAAAAAATCATAATTCGAGAATACATTGTCGAAACGGGATGAATTTAGTTACTCAAGGGTTTTGGGGTCGCTGATCACGAATGTGATGTCAGAAATTGACGCAGATGAACCTGGGGACCCGGAACCCTGGTCACCAGGCCCATCCCATCCCCGAACATTTGAAATGTTGATATTTTCAAAGCGAAGAACTAATTTTCTGTCTGTCTATCGGTCTCTCGGTTTGTCTATCTGTAAAACTTTTTTGTGTACACAATATCTTGAAAACGCGTTAAGATTATCAACTTAATTTGAAATTGGGAACAGTTATGTACCAGGATGTGATCTGGGGCTGATCAGGTTTGGAGTTGAATCTGTTAAGGGGTTGGGCAATAAATAAGGGTAATATCCTGGGGTAATATATCTAATATTATTATATAATATATTTCTTGCGTTGTTTGCGAATTACCCCATTTATTTACCCCAAGGATATTACCCTTATTTTTTTATTCCCCAACCCCTTACAGATTCAACCCCCAACCTGATCAGCTCCTCCCAGATCTCCTACAAACTGTTTCCCAATTTCAAATTAAGTTGATAATCTTAACGCGTTTTCAAGGTATTTGTACACAAAAAAGTTTTACAGATAGACAACCGAGAGACCGATAGACAGACAGAAAATTAGTTTTCGCTTAAAGTGAAAATATCAACATTTCAAAACATTTTAGACCTATTTAGTCAATAAAAGTGTTTAAAAAACTATTCATTAATACTATAATTCCACATCACTATACGTGATTGTGGAAGCAATATGGGAAAAAAATTTGTGTTGTAGTTGTATCAAACTGGAATGAGCTTACCTCGATGAGAAAAATTTAAAAAAGGCTAACAAACGCCGTAATTGCATAAGTGTTATATAGGGTTCTGAACGTGTGCAGGGCCGGACTCGTAGTCCGTCACATTATTGACGGAAGATGACATATGAGAGATCAAAAAGACAGAAGTAAAAATGTATTAATAATATATGTACATACCTATTGCTTGTGTCATTCAAAAACACCGACTGTCCTCATCGTACGTTGCCACGACCAGTAGTCTTTCTGCATTTATTCTCGTTAAACGTGAGCGATTTGGCCTGTGCATATGGGTGTAGAAGGAAAATGATCATTCCACATCTACTGAAGTTAAAGGTGCAAATTCAAAATAGTTCACATAGACAGAGAACGACACACCACGCACATTATTTTCACGAATTGCGCACAGTTGTTTGCATCACTAACATAAGTACATTATTATTTTTTACATCTACAGAGGACAATGCACGAGTTACTCCTATTTCTATCTTTTTAGCCGTTGTTTGCACAACCCGTTTACTAGCTATCAATATCGGAGGCGATATATCTGAAACACCTCAAATTATTACTGCTAAAAGATGTTGTTTCGTCCATGTCAGCCACAGAAAGAACTATGCCCAATTTTTTATGAAACTTGTGCCATCGAAGTGCAGGTATGAAAGCTGTCTAGGATTGTAGGGCATCAGTAGAGGATCAAAAAGTTCTAAAGGGCATAACTCTGTTAAATCAGTCCTATAGGTGCTCGAGCGCTCTAAAGTTTGCCCCTGTTTTCATAGATTTGTCTTGAGTTCTCTGCGTCTAGGGCACCTCCCGTTGTGACGGCGGTAACGTATGGTAGTAAATACATTGTTTTGCACTGTATTTAGTACAATTCATTATTCCGGCTACGCTCGACACCTTAAAGATGAAATCCGTGAACCATCGGGGGGCAGCCACAGACATATTTATAATGCAGCAAAGCTCCGATGAGGAGCAAGAACCAAAAGCGTTTTAAAGTTCTCATTCATACGGGACGTCCAGGAGCACATCAAAATCCCTATTTTTTTACTCAGCAAACGTGCTCCTATCGAACGATATATAACTCGTCACTGCACTTTCATGGCCCAAACTGGGCATAGTTCTTTATTGTGTATGTCTTCTTTGATATTTCCAGTTGATATGTCTTCTGTAAATATATTTTACGCAATGTATGGCTACTAAGCAATGGAAAATCGGATACATATTTGGCAAAAAAACGTCAAAAGTGAATATTGTCGACCTCGTTCCACGAAAGACTACATGCGCAAAACATTATGCACAAATTAAAGCAAAATTCTTCTTTTCTAATCGTACCAGGTATATTTTTTATGGACATTCGAATCTAAATGTCTTTTACACTCTCGGCGACCACGAAATATATGTATATCGACGATTGCAACGAATACATAAAACATGTGATCCGTCTATTGTAAAATCCTTGTAATTTTCAATAATCTTTTTGAGTCTTCACAAATGGTAACGACTGTGCCATCATCAAGACATCCACACTCACACAATCCACAAATAAGGTAATATGTAAAACAGTACACTAATTTAGGAGTGACCAACTCACGACAAAAAATTGTTTTCAATTCGGCGGTCGACCAGTTTACACCGCCGGCTGGTAGAACACTATCGGAATGGCTCGCCGTCTTACAGAGAAAGTATATTACGGCGTCCCGGGTTCCCGCGAAAACTTCGTTCGGGATAACATTCTACGCACGGACAGTGGCGGGGGTATACAGGGGCAAGAAATATGCGCTTAAAAAATACGGTTTATACTTCAATTATCAAAGAGGTATAGTGCCGGCTCTGCGTGACAGCATACTTTCCCGGACCTTAGTTATATGCGTAACAGCTAAAAGTCGATAATGCGCGATAGCCCTTATTAAAAAGATATATTCATAAATATTGGGTGTTGCGATTTCTGTGCAAGTCAATTTGCAACTTAGTATTTCCGCGTGAAGATGTGATGCGGCAAAAAAAAAAACGAAATCCGATTTGCAAATGGTCTTTGTGCTAAACGAGATTTTCATAAAAAGACTCACAAAAACCCACGTCGACCACTATAATTATGCAGATGTGTACTCTGCGCACTTTACTTATTGGCGTGACTAGACATTTTCGGATGTGTAGCAAAGCCAACAATGGATACCTTTGTGCGGCTCCCTGGGTAAACATCGTCGGCGGCCGCGGCCGACTTCTTCTGCAAGGCATGCCTACCTGCGTCCGTGGCGCGTTGTGTGTACACACGAAAGGAGTGTAATAAATTACTAAGGAGACCCTTCCCTGTGCCCATCCGATATAGCCCAGTGAAATTAGACATTGTGCTTCCGAAAAATTCCCGGCAAGCTGGATTTTATTACGTACCCTGTGCTTTAATACAAAATGTCAAAAGTCGTCATCGATCCGAGTGTCGTTAGAAATATTACGCCAGTCCAACGGTTTCCAAAAAATATTTTTCATAAATACACATCTCGGTAACGGGCACTTTTACAGAAAAAAATCTTCTCGATTATCAGATTTGTAGATTAGCAATAATTTCCTACATTTTTTAGGTATTTTTACTTTTGTTCATGAGAGCAACATTCTGATGATAATTCGATTCCATCACCTTATTTTCTTCTCCTTGTTCAGACGCAGTTTATGCTAGTATTCAGCATTATGTTTAAAGTAGATGGAAGCAGAGTTTGAATTGGCTCCAAAATATTACCCTTTAACATCCACCCATAACGAAATGAATTAAATTGTTGAAAATCACATTATGTCATCATTTATGTTATTCCCAGCCTGTCACAGCACGTAAAATTAAATATGGTCTCGGCATTTTGAATGTGAGTTAAAACTGTCAAGTTCCAAGTGCCAAGATCATATTTTATTTTTCCATGTAATAGGAGGTTGCGACACCACATCAGCAAATTTTAGGAAAAGTAAAATTAATGTCTTCAAATTATATGAATAATAGTAAAAAAAGAAAAGGAATAATTACACAAAAGTAAGGAATAGATTATGCCGGTATCTTTACCAAAACAGTCTTCTTCAGACATCAATTTCGATAATAGAATTCATTTCCTTACGCTCACTTATAAAGTTCCAGGACAAACGGTGTCCATTGATACCCACAGGTACATATTCAACTTTAGAAAATCTACACAGTTCAAGAGGACCTGTTCAATTGCCTATTCTTCTGCCTATACTTCCGCATCTAGTGCTGCCCGGCATCATTTATATAGAGTTTTCACCTGTTCCTGACATAACGCTAAATACTAACTTAAATTGCGGCTGAATAAGAAGAATATAGATATAAAGAGGAACTAAAACAGAGTCTGAAGGTAAATAATAAACTGTAGAGATGAATCTGTTTTTAACCAAAAAATTAATGAAATATTTCACAAAAACTATTTTTGTTTAAGGGGTTACCTACATCACTCTTCAAAAAACATTTTTTTTTTGGTTTAAATGACGTAAAAAGATCTTAAAAATCATATCCAAGAGGAATTTTTGATGGATTTAATGTATAACTATTATTTTCGACGCGATTCGTGAAACAAGTCGAATGCTCTAAAATATTCGAAAATACCGCTTCGCTGCGACTGAGCATTTTGGAGTATCCAGGACTACGTCGATAAATTTTAATCATAGAAAGTGAGCTATCCTTTTGAAATTGGCTAATAGATGGCGTTACTAAAAATTATTTCCAAATGAGAGAAACCATGTTTTTCTAATTGGCGGGCAGCATAACTTCGGCAATTTTTATCCAATTGACTTGAAATTTTAACTGCAGCTCTATAACTAAATTATCTAAAGCGGTACACACGATTTTTACAATTGATTAGTAATTACGGTTGTTACAAACAAAAATATATCGAATTTTTTGTGTTTTCTTTCTTTTTTTCTTCAAACTGCTGCCATTTTGTAAAAAATCATTGTTTTGATTGGATCTTGTGTGCCGCTCTAGAAAAACTAATATATATTATGGCATTTTCTTTTTTTTTTTGTTCATGGAACATTTAAAAAATTGCAACATTGCCCGCCATGGGCCGATCGAAAAAAGGCATCAACGTTCCGTGCACCATCACGCCGCCATTTTGTATATAATATTAAAAAAAAAATTGTTTGTACTTCAATATGTACTAAATAAACCCTCAAAACGATTTTTCAATATTTTTATTAGTAGCCGAGAAAAAAATTCCCAAAATTTACTATGATTTTCGACCTTCTAGAGTGATGTAACCCCTTAATATTTTTACACGAACACACACAAACTTGGATTAGACCTACTGGGTACAGCAAGTGCATATTTCATAGGAAAAATATAATCATTCTCTCTAAAATATACTCTACTCTATAAATCGAATTATCTTCGAAACGATTGCTCTCATGAATAAAAGTTAAAACATATTTTTGCAGGAAATTTGCCAATCTACAAGTTGGATAACTGATATTTTTTCTGTACAATCTTTTTTTGGCGACCTTGGGCACTGCGTAAAATTTTTAGCGGCACTCGGATCGATGAGGACTTTTTGACATGTTGTTTATAACCATAATATCAAGGTTCCTATCAAAATCTAGTCGACAATTGTTCCAAAATTGGGCTCTTTTTTTTATCTAATTTATCTGGACTAATGTGCTATTCGGTTTATTATGAGTTGCATTGGGCCCAACAGGCCTTGACCGAACGGCGTTGCGGTTTCGGTTTCTGGTAGTGTGTGCTGGAACTGGTTATTTATGACTAATAAGTTTTTTAACACTCGCTGTATTGGCAATAAATATTTAGCTCGTTGAATGATAAGTAGGGGGTTAAGGGGACTCGTCAGAAATATTCACCGACTCTTCTGTAGGATAAAATAATTTTGTTATAACTTTGACATAATATACGTTCGTCTCTTTTACATTTGCTGTTGTAAATTTTCATTTTGCTTAAAGATACTTATTGTAGACTATCAAAAACGCAATGTAGGGATGAAATAAAAATTTAAATTATCCTCTTACAGATGTCAAAATTTCGAGAAAAGGTATTAAAAACTTTGTATTTACCGTATTTGGCGGTGAGGGAAAAAGTATTCCGCAAATATTTTGCAAGCCATTTTCTGAGTTTTTTTGCTGCTAAAGCCTTATATTTAGGTCTAGTAACCATCCCCTAAAATATGATGTGGGTAAGAAAATACGATAATTTCAAATTCTACCAGCCACTACTGTGATAAAGATAGTTTTGTCATTTTACAAACAACTATACGTGATAACCTCACCGGATTAGGGAATCCAGAATAAACCAGAAATCACAAGCAGAGTTTAAGATGGAGGATCAAATTTTGAAATTTAATTCATCATTTTTTTGTGTGGTCCTTCGAGCCAGATTTCAACCAGCGACCTATGGAAGGAATCAGGAAGTTGCAAAAAAACATCAAAACCCATTAATTTCATAACGTATTGACAATGTAGATTCCTGACAGGAAAACAACAACCAAATTATATTGCCTATTTTAAACATCTCATCGAATATGCCATATAGAAAAAGGTTAAATAAAAACTTTAACTTATTTTTATATGTTCAAATCTAGTTGGTTCTAATTCAAGAATAAATTAAGAGTTACTTTGTTTCTATTATACAAAACTCCAACACTATTAAACTCGTTAAAAAATACAGCCGAATTCAGTGAAGTTCCCAGAATTTTACTGGCCACTTTAATTTATGGTAAACTGGTTTAAAATTGTTTTTAAAATTAAATATTAGAATGGGATCCTATAACAAGTCCGTCTATTATATTTTACGTACGTTTAAATGTCTGAATGAAGCGTCGCAAATTTGGTTAAACGCCAATAAACTTGAAATATGTGAATATTTTCTGAGAATATTGTATTAGTATCACAGTAGGCGACTCCGACAATAGAAGATCTTTCCGACGTGTCTAACAAATTGCGTTACCATATTTTTTATACAGCCGTGTGTTTAAAATAGCTTTTAATATAAAAAATTCTTTAGTGAATTGGTCTCAATTTTCTATCTAACCGTGTACATACTTGTCATAACTCAAGGTCACTGTCTGATATTTCGGTAAAATCTTATATTATTTTTATTTTTTCAACTACTAAATTTAATGATAAGGTTTATTTTTATTACAAGGAGTTAGTTAGTTAAAGACACTTATCGATAGGTACTAACATCCTTCAACTTTCCTTACTTTATTTAAGTAATTGCTTGTCTAAGAATTGATTGAACAGTTGCTTGTCCAAGTTACTTTAAGCAATGAATACATGAAGTGGTGACTTCGTTACGTATTTGATGTTATTTCAACTTTTATAAAGTGTCAATAGTATTTTTTCAGTTAGGATTACGTGACATTTTTTTGCCTTACATTACATAAACATGGTATTGTCGAAGATGCAAATTAGGATTAAGCATGAAACGGGCAACAAAGCGACATCAAAACTATTTACAATTACGCCAGTCAACAAAAAAAATCGAATTGTGTATTTTAATGACATGATTCTGATTCTCTAAGTCGAAAAATAATCAAATTGTTCGTTTGTTTTTTAAAAAAAGTTTGCTTTTGTCACTTTTACAATAATCGGAAAATATTAGATTTT